>MKYW01000007.1:2825299-2862526 GCA_015776835.1 Aphidius ervi
ATATAATATTTTACTTTGTAACCAAATTTTTTTTTTCTCTCTAAATGAAAAGGAAAAAAAAAAATTAATTGATAGTAAGTATAAAAATAATTAATGTACGCTTTTTTTTTCAAATATTTATTTCAATTTTATTATTTCGTCAATAACAAACGGTTCGGCCAAAACCGCTGTATACACAACGATTACTGCAACATTGTCTATTTTCTTGACAACGACGCCCACTTGAAAGACATCCTTGCGATTTACCAGCAAACATCATAATCATAACACCAATAATAGCCATAACAATAAAATTCAACTTCATTTTTTGATAATTAAAAAATTCTTCAACTAAAAAACAATAAACATATATTGTTTTTATTATTTATTAAATAAAAAAAAACTATTATTATTTAATAATAAATAATATATAATAAATTATTATAATATTATAGTATAATATATACTCACGAATTTAATTAACGCTCCTTTGTATATCAATTATTGAATTTTATGATTATTAAAAGCATTACAAACGGTATTTATAATAAAAAAAAAAATTCAAACGTTGTAATAAGCCCAATAACGATTGTATCTGATAAAAAAAAATATTATTTTACCTTTTTCATGATAATCGAGTAAGGATAAAAATTGATAATTATTCACTTGAAAAAACTGATAGTTCATTCATATATATAAAATCCCTATAAAAATATTTAGAATTTGATATCTTTTTAAAAAAATATGACAATGTTTATTGAAATTTATTTGAAAATAATAATAACATTATTAATAACTATTCAAATAGCTTAATTAATTTTTTTTCAATTTTTATTCATCGAAGTTTATTCTAGGCCAAATAATTTATTGAGAGAATTAATAATTGATATATAACTTTCAAAATAAAACTTTCTTCCTTTCTTCGTATTTTTAATAATCACTATAAAACTAGCCAATAATTTTTATATAAATAATTTAAAAAATTTTTTTAATGTTGATTTAAAAGAAAATAATAATAAACAAATATAGTTTATATATTTTTTTTTTTTATCTTAGTTTTTTTTGTATCTATAATTATTGTTAGCAGATTTTTTATTTTAGACTAATTTTGTAAATTGGTAAAAATAAATTATTTCAAACAACTATTGTCTGTATTGTTAAAAGTTGTTTATTTTATTTTTTTTTCTCTGTTATCAAGTAACAATTAAAATAATAATAACCATTGTAAATTGAACAATTTTAATTAAAAAAAAAAATATTACTTTTTTGGATATGCAAAAATAAAAATTAAAAACAAATATAGATGATTTTATCGGCAAGTACCAATGCGCGGTTGATACTTGTTTATGTTGCAATTACCATCACAACAATCTTCATTAGCAAAACAATGATCACCCCCTTTCGGTATGCAATCTGCTGCTGATACTTGTGTCTTAACAAACATCAAAACATTGACGACAATAGAGGCCAAAACAATCCAGTTAACGTTCATTTTTGATTTTTTTTTTTTTGATTTGATTTCTGTTGAGAGCTGAAATTGTTAATAAACAAATAAATAAATTATTATTATTTATTACAAGTATATAAAAATACAATTTTATATTTTTCAAATAATTTTGTACTTACAAGTTACTGCTGTATGCTGCAGATTTGAGTATTTGACTGAATACTTGTGAGAATAATTCATGGCTATTTATTTCATTGTAAATGTTGTTATATTGTGTAAAAGGAAAATATTTATTGTAAAAAAAAAATAGGGATAGTTTAATTAAACAGTCAAGAAATTTTATCATTCAGTAAAAGAAAAATAGATAAACAAACGTATAAAAAATAAAAATGTGATTATTTATTATTTTAATACACATTAATATTATTAACTAACATGTAAATATTTGTGCATGTATATTATTCATATAATATTTCCTTTTTTTTATGTATAATTCGAGTATGTTAAATAAATATCATTATAAGATATGTATAGTATATATCACGTAATTTAGTGGCAGATTTAATTTTTTATGTTTCCAGTATTTTATCATTCAATTTCGCTCATGCATTTTTTAATCTTCAAAATTTTCTAGTCATTTATTTGTTCTAAAAATAATATAGTTCCTTAAAATCATTACAGCTGGTATTTATAATAAAAAAAAAATCAAACAACTCTAATTTTTTTGAACAATTATTGTATATAGTATGTATGAAAATAATTAATGTACTTTTTTTTTTTTGATATTTATTTCAATTTTTTTATTTCGACGGACGTCTTCGACAAAGACCGAAGCCACTAACGTTGCGCCTACAAAAACCACTACAACAATCTCTATTTGTTCTACAACGATTTGACCCATTTGGTAAACAACTTTGCGATTCACCAACAAACATCATGATGATAACACCAATAATAGCCATAAAAATAAAATTTAACTTCATTTTTTGATAATTAAAAAACTCTTCAACTAAAAATGAATAAATATATTGATTTTATTATTTATTAAATGAAAAAATTTTTATTATTCATTATAGTATAATATACTTACAAATTTAATCAATACTCCTTTGTATATCGATTATTGAATTTTATGATTTTTAAAAGCAATATACAAACGGTATTTATAATAAAAAAAAATTTAAACGTCATAATAAGCCCAACAACAATTGTATTTAATAAAAAAAAATATTATTTTACCTGTTTAATGATGATAAAGTAATAAGGATAAAAATTGATAATTATTTATTTTAAAAAAACTGATAATTTATTCATATATGTATAGAGGTGCAATTTGATATCTTTTTTTTTTTTTTTTCTTATGTTTTCGTTTTTTATGTAAATTTTTGTTATTTTGCGATAACTCTTGAACTTTTTAACCGAATTGGTTTGTAAGTAGATTCTACGATTCCACGGAAAAAATAAAAAAAAAAGCCGTTCTTGAAAAGGAAAAGGAAAAAAATATTCCTACAGGACACTTAGGTTTTGACGAGCCCTTAACTATATTTTTATATGAAAATATCACCAATCAATATTATACTAAGTTTTATATAATATTTTACTTTGTATAACAAAATTTTTTTTACTCTCTCAATTAAAAAGAAAAAAAAAATTAATTGATAGTATGTATACGTTTTTTTTTTAAATATTTACTAGACCGATTAGCGTGCTTCGCGCGCAATTATATGTTACGCTTTGTCAATGATGTAAGAAAATTAATTCTCGAAAAACTCACAGTAAAATCAAGTTTATATCCAAACCTACTCCAATCTACCCCCTACCGATCACGTAAAAAATTATGAAAAAAATTCAACATTGACTTTATTTATCTCTTAACTACCTCCCGTAAATATTTTTATATAATCAGCCCTCTATTTAACTCAAGAAATACTATTTTTTTTAAAATTCCCAGAAAAACGAGTTTATGTCCAAACCTACCCCAATCTACCCCTTACTGATCGCGTAGAAAATTATAAAAAAAATCCAACATTATCTTCTTTCATCACTCAACCACCTCCCGTAAATATTTTTACATAATCGGTCCTTTATCTAATTTAAAAAAAATTATTTCCTAAAAATTCCCAGTGAAAACGAGTTTATATCCAAACCTACACCAAAATACCCCTTACCGATCGCGTAAAAAATTATGAAAGAAATTGTACATCATCTTCATTCATCCCTCAACCATCTCCCGTAAATATTTTTACATAATTGCTCCTTTACCTGACTTAAAAAAAATTCTCTAAAAATTCACAGTGAAAATGAGTTTATACCTAAACCTACCCCAATCTACCCCTTACCGATCACGTAAAAAATTATGAAAAAAATTGTACATTATCTTCATCAATCCCTCAACCACCTCCTGTAAATATTTCTACATAATCGGTCCTTTATCTAACTTAAAAAAAATTATTTCTTAAAAATTTACAGTAACAATGAGTTTATATCAAAACCTACCCCAATCTACCCCTTACCGATCGCGTAAATAATTTTTTAAAAAATCCAACATTATCTTCATTCATCTCTCAACTACCTCTCGTAAATATTTTTACATAATTGGTCCTTTATCTAACTTAAAAAAATTATTAACATAAGGTGAACGTATACAACACTTTTACTAAATATTCAAAATTAATAAATATTTTTTACAATATTTATTCATTAATTTATAATGCACAGTTTTTTATATTTATTGACTTTATTAATTTTGATTTATTAATGCAACAAATCAATCAGTAATCTCAATAAATTCCTCAGCAATATTTTTTTGGTCACATTCTTTCCTTAGCAACATTTGCCATAATTATTTGACACAATAATTCTAATTTAATATAAAAAATATTGCTGTGAAATTAATCTAGATTATAAAATAATTTTTTTGGTTACCTTCTTTCTTTAGCAACATTTGCCAATAGCTATTTAACTAATTAAATATGGAAAACGTTGACAGCCAAATAAATTAATTCGTAATCTCAATTATTTTTTCAGCAATATTTTCCATAATTATATCAATTTATTATGGCAAATATTGCTGAAGAATTAATGAAAATTGTTAATTTATTTATTACATACATTATACTTCTTACTATTTACCTTCTTACATCATTGACAAAACATCACATATAAGCAAAAATAAAATAACAACGGGAACACATAGCAACGGATAAACAAAATAAAAAATTAATTAATTAAACAAAAATAAATGAATTATTATAAACAGCCAATCAAATAGCTCGAAGAGAGGCTTCATTCTCCTTTTTATATAAGGATTTCAATTTTATTATTTCTTCTTAAAATAATGTACATTCTCTTCGGGCAAAACCCATGTAACTACAACGATGAGTGCAACAATCTTTATTTATTTTACAACTTTTCCCACTTTGAACACATCCTTGCGATTCACCAACAAAAATCATTATGATAATACTAATGATAGCCATGACAATAAAATTTAACTTCATTTTTTGATAATTGAAAAACTCTTTAACTACAAAAAAAAAAAACGATTGCTTTTATTATAATATATTTAATAAAAAAAATTAACATTATATAATATACTTACGAATTCAATCAACGCTTCTTATTTCTTATCGATCACCGAATTTTGTGATTTTTAAAAAAAGTACAAACGGTATTTATAATGAAAAAAAAAAATTTAAACATCTGAATAAACAAAACGTAATAAATAAATCCAATAGAAACTGTATAATTTGTATCGAATAACAAAAATGATTATTTTACCATATTTTCATAATATCAAAATAAGGATAAAAGTTAATAATTATTTAATTTAAAAAACTGATAATTTATACATACACATATATAGAGAGGCAATCAAAAATTTAAACATCGTAATAAGCCCAACAACAATTGGATTTAATAACAAAAAACATACTTTACGTTTTTCATAATAATAGAGTAAGGAGATTCCACAACAAAAAAAATCACGATAAAAAAAATCACGACAAAAAAAATCGCGACAACAAAAATTTAGAAAAAAAAAATTTAGACAAAAAAAATCTAGCAACTAAGAAATGATATGGCTGGTAAAATAAGGTAGATAGTGATTGTTTAGCTACAATTACAGCTAAGTAAAAAATCTAACGACTATATATACAAGAAAAATAATTTATATGAAATATTAAATTTATTATTTAGAAAAAAAAAAATTTATTATGACGTGATTTTTATTTTTTAGTAAGGATAAAAATTGATAATTATTTATTTAAAAAAACTGATAATAAATTAATTTATTCATATATATGTATATAGAGGTGCAATCAGACAAAAACGAACGCCATGACATATCAAAATATTTAGAATTTGATATCAAAAATATACCAATGTTTATTGAAATTTTTTAGGAAATAATAATAACATATTATTAATAATTATTTAAAAAACTTAAATTTTATTTATTAAAGTTTATTCCTGGTCGAATGAAGTAAGGAAAAAAAAAAAGATTTTTTTAATGTTGATTTAGATGAAACAAATGAACAAGAATGATATATAGTTTATATATTTTCCTTTAAATTTAGTTTTTTTTTGTATTTACATATTGAAATAATTATTGTTATAGGAATTTTTCTAAGTTTAATTTTTTATTTTAAATTAATTTTGTAAATGTGTATAAAAATAAATATATATTCAAACAATTAATCTATATAGTTGGTATAAAAATAATTAATGTACTCGTTTTTTTTTTTTTATTTTAAAATATTTATTTCAATTTTAGTATTTCATCTTAAGATCATTGACAAACACGTCGGCCAGAACCGCGGTACGTACAACGACGACTGCAACATTGTCTATTTGTCCGACAACGAGACCCTCTTCGTAAACATCTTTGCGCATCACCCATGTCAGCAAACATCATCATGATAACACCAATGACAGCAATGACCAAAAAATTCAACTTCATTTTTTTGACAAATAGATAATTCTTTAACTAAAAATGAAATAAAATTATTGATTTTATTATTTAATAAATTGAAAAAAAAAAAATTATCATTATATAATATTGTATAATGTACTTACGAATTTAATTAACGCTCCTTTGTATATCGATTATCGAATTTTATGATTTTTAAAAGCTGTACAAACGGTATTTATACAAAAAAAAAAAAATTCAAACGTCGTAATAAATGAAACGCAATAAAGCTAATAACAATTGTATCATTTGTATTTAATAACAAAAAATATTATTTTACTTTTTTCATGATAATAGAGTAAGGATAAAAATTCATAATTATTCACTTGAAAAAACTGATAATCCATTCATACATACAGAGGTGAAATAAATCATAAACAAATGCCATATAAAAATATTTAGAATTGGGTATCTTTTTAAAAAAATATACCAACTATTATTGAAATTTATTTGAAAATAATAATAATAACATTATTAATAACTATTTAAAAAACTTAATTAATTTTTTTTTTAATTTTTATTCATAAATGTTTATTTTATGTCAAATGAACTTAATTTAAATTAAGCAATATTAAAGAAAATTAAATGATTTTTAATATAATTAACAAATTTTAAATTAAAACTTTCTTTTTTTTTCGTATTTTAAATAATTTTACTATTAAACTGGCCAATTATTTTAAAAAAATTTAATATTAATTTAGAAGAAACTAATAAAAAAGAAAAATAGTGTATATATATATTTTTTTAAATTTAGTTATTTTGTATCTATTGAAAATTGAAATAATTATTGTTAGAAATTTTTCAGGTAAAAATAAATTTTTTGGAACAACTATTTTATATCTTGTTGAAAGTTGTTTATTTTATTTTTTTTTCTTTTCTATAAAGTGACAATTAAAATGATAATAACCATTTTAAATTGAACAATTTTGATTCAAAAAAATTATTACATTTTCGAATACGCAAAAAAAAAAAAATTAAAAACAATAATATAGATATGAATTTTATTCGCAAACACCTTTGGCCCATGCACCATTGTTGTTGTTGCAAAAACCAGTACAACATTCTCCATTAGATAAACAGCTATTGTCCCATTTTGCTTTGCATGCTGATACATCTGTTCCAGCAAACATTAAAACAGCGGCAATTACAGCCAAAACAATCAAGTTGAAGTTCATCTTGGATTTTTTTTTTTTTTACTTTGACCTGAAATTGTTAATGAAAAACAATATAAAATTAATTATTATTTATAATAAATATAATATATATTTTAATATTAAAACATATTCATATTTCAATTATATATTTTTAATTAATTTTAATAAATTTTTTATTATACTTACAAGTTACTGCTTGAAGCTGTAAATTTGACTGAATAATTTTAAAAAAAATTCATGGCTATTTATTTCATTGTAAATGTTGTTATATTGTATGAAAAAAAAACATTAATTATAAAAAAAATAAGGAAAGTTTCATTAGATATATTAAACGGTCAAGAAACTTAATCATTCAGTAAAAGAAAAATGAATAAACAGACGTATATATGAATGTAAACATATTTTATTATTTTAATTAACTTAATATCTAAATATCTGCAATATATAAACATCATTATATTATTTATTGAAAATTTCCTTATTTTTTTTATAATTTATTTATGTTAAAAAAAATATCATTGCAATAGTATATATAACAATTAAGAAAGTATCTCAGTCGAAATTCAATTTTCTTTGTTTCCAATATTTTATCATTCAATATCGTTCATGTATTTTTTAAACATAAAAATTTACTGGAACTTTATTTATTTTAAAAATATCATGATAGATAATATCTAATTTTTTCGAGTTAATTTTTTAGATTTATTTTATAATCACAAAAAATAGCAACAGAAATTATATTCAAATAATAATTATTAATTTTACTATATGATTAATAGAATTTTTCTTTTATTTTTATTAGAGTTTTCTTTTTATATAGATACGAGCACATTGGCGCGCTACGTATAATTTATAAAATGTTTATTGTTTATTATTGTTATAAAAAAATGCATCAGTAGAAATCCACAAAAAATTATATTTTACTTCTTCAAAATGTCCTTTATAAATATAAATATTGAAAATAAAAAGACCAGTGGAAAATTATAAAGTTAAAATTTTTTAAAAGTTTAAACAATTTTTTTTACAATAAATATTTGTTGTACAGTATTTCTAAAAAATCCATTAAATAAAGGACATTTTGAAGAAGTAAAATATATTTTTTTGTGGATTTCTACTGATGCATTTGTTTATAACAATAATAAACAATAAACATTTTATGTGTCGCGCGGTCTATCAAGCGCTCGTATATGTTACCGATTTAATCCTTCGAAGATCACTCTTTGTTTATTTGATTTATTTCGTTAGCAACAAAAAAACAAACTATGTCTCACTCACTCTTTTTTTTTTTTGTTTTTTTGTTGCTAACGAAATAAATAAAAAAATAGTAGAAAAAGGCAAACAGAAAAAAATTCATATGAGAGTAAGTGAGAAAAAAACAATGACCAATCAAATGTCCGGAAGACCGATGATGTTTGTCCTTCTTATATAAGGAATCCAGCTTCATATACCTATGTATAAATATATTTGTGTCACTTGTAAATTTGTTTAAATAGATATATATATTTTTTATAAACATATATTAATTTTTTTTATAGCAAAACATAAAAGAATTTATAACTTGTTATATATTTTTTAAAAATTTCTATTGAAATTTATTCGAAAATAACAATTAACAATAGTATTTTGAATAACTATATATGATTAATTTATTTTTATTTTTATTTTTATTTATGATAAGGTTTTGTTTTAACTCGAATTAGCTTAATTATTTTATTAAAAAAAAAAAATTACTATTTTGTAATAAAAAGAATACAATGGTTTTTATTGTTGTTAAAATTTTAATAATCACTATTTCGTTGTCATAATTAAATTAAAAATGAAAATTATTTTTAGAAAAAATATAAAAAAAAAAAAACCTATATATATAGTTTTATTTGATATGAACATTTTATAAATATAAATAATAATATTTTAAAAATTTTTTTTTTTATTTTAATATAATAATGACAATTACAATGTTAAATATCATTTTAAATTCAACAATTTTTATTCATGAAATTATTACATTTTCAAATATGCGAAAATAAAATAAAAAAATTAAAAAACAATGTTGGTTGCTATTTATTTGATGTCACAAACACCTTGACGCCATGCACCATTGTTGTTGTTACACCATCCAGTACAACATTCACCATTAGATAAACAGGTATTGTCAAATCTGTCTTTACAAGCTGATACTTCTGTTGCAGCAAACATCAATGCAATCATGGCACTTATAGCCAAAACAATAAAGTTGAAGTTCATTTTGGATTTTTTTTTTTTTACTTTAACCTGAAATTGTATAAAAAAAAAACAATAATTTATATAAAATTATTTACTATTTATAATATAATATATATTTTAATATTAAAAACAATTTCATATTTTAATAATATATTTTTAATTAATTTTAATGAACTTCTTTATACTTACAAGTTACTGCTTAAAGCTGTAAATTTAACTGAATAATTGTGAGAATAATTAATGGCTATTTATTTCATTTAAAATGTTGTTATATTGTATGAAAGAAAAATATTAATTATAAAAAAAATAAGGAAAATTTCATTAGATAAATTAAATGCGGTTAAGAAATTTAATCATTCAGTAAAAGAAAAAGGAATAAACAGACGTATATGAATGTGATTATTTTATTATTTTAATACACTTAATATCTAAATATCTGTACATGTATATTATTCATATAATGTTTCCTTATTTTTACTAAGTATATTTATATATATATATAAAAAGTAATTTCATCGAAGATACAATTTTCTTTGTTTCGAGTATTTTATCGTTCAACACTACAGCATGCGCTAATACATTTGAAAATGTTTAAAATTATCTGAATTTTTATTTATTTTAAAAATAAAACAATATATTATTTTTTTATGATAATGTTTAAAAATATATTTATAAAATTTATATGGTTTTTTTAAATTACTATAACTTTTAAAAATGTTTATCGAAGTTTATTTGAAAACAAAAAGAAGACAATAGTTTTTTTTTTTGTTATAATTTTAATTATCATTATCTCGTTGTCGGTATTAAACTGGCCAATATTTATTTTCCATAATTTAAAAAATCTTTCAATTTTGAGCTAAAAAAAACAAAAAAAAGCTTATATTTTTACTTTGAATGAAAATTTTAAAAATCTATATATAAAATATATTATTTTCATATATCAATATAATATATATATTTTTTTTTTCTTTTGCTATTTTATAATAATTATCATTTTAAATTTATATAAAATTTAAATTATAACATTTTTAAATATGCAAAATAAAAAAAAAAAAAAGTTATAATGTTCGTTGGAATTTATTTATATTGATACCTTTAGGCCATTGAGTATTGAGTATACTAGAACATTGTTTATAATCTGTACAGTTGTTGGCCAATTGTGGTAAACAATCTGCTGATACTTGAGTTTCAGCAAACATCAATACAATCATGGCAATTACAGCCAAAACAATCAAGTTAAAGTTCATCTTGGATTTTTTTTTAATTTGACCTAAAATTGTTTATGAAAAACAATATAAAATTAATTATTATTTATAATATATAATATATATTTTATTATTAAAACAATCTCATATTTTTAATTAATTTTAATTATTTTTTTATACTTACAAGTTTCTGATTTGAGCTGTAGATTTGACTGAATAATTTAAAAAAAAATTCATAGCTATTTATTCGATTATTTATGTTGATCAATATTTCTCATACAATTGAAAGATAAATATTAATTGTAATAAATAAGAAAGTTTTCATTAGATAAATTAAACAGTCAAAAACTTGATAATCTTAATTTTATAAAGGAAAAAAAATGTATTGTGTATCAATAAAAAGAAGACAATGGTTTTTTTTTTTTTATTTTAATAATCATTATTTCGTTGTCGGTATTAAACTGGCCAATTTTTTTTGTCATTTAAATAATTTAAAAAAATCTTTTAATGTTGATTTTGAAAAAACAAAAAAAGCTCATATATTTTGACTTTATATGAACATTTTAAAAATATATATTTATAATATATTATTTTCATATATCAATATAATACTTTTTAAATTATTTTAAGGCTTTTTTTTTTTTTTCTTTTGCTATTAAATAATAATTTATATTTTAAATTTATAAAATTTAAATTATAACGTTTTTAAATATGCAAAATAGAAAAAAAAAAAAAAACAATGTTGGTTGGTATTTATTTGTAATCACAAACACCTTGGCGCCATGCACCATTGTTGGTGTTACACCAACCAGAACAACATTCCCCATCAGATGTACAATCATTGGCCCATCTTGGTTTACAAGCTGATACTTCTGTTCCAGCAAACATTAATGCAAACATGGCACTTATAACCAAAACAATAAAGTTGAAGTTCATCTTGGATTTTTTTTTTTTTTTTGAAATTTATTTCTGCTCAGAGCTGAAATTGTTAATGAACAGATGAAAAAATTAATTATTATTTATATATACAAATATAATTTAATATCAAAAATAATTTTATAATTCAATAATACATTATTAATAATTTTAATGAATTTTTTTGTACTTACAAGTTACTGCTTTAAGCTGTAGATTTGACTGAATAATTTAAAAAAAATTAATGGCTATTTATTCGATCATTTATGTTGATCTATATTTTTCATACAATTAAAGGATAAATATTGATTATAATATAAATAAATAAGGAAGTTTTTATCAGATAAATGAAACAATCATGAAATTTAATAATTGAAATGAAGAAAAAATAAATAAACAGGTGGATATCAATGTAATTATTTATTATTTTAATACACTTGATATCTAAATATCTGCACATATATATTATTTATAGAAAATTTCCTTATTTTTATGTAATTGATGTATGTTAAATAAATATATCATTAAGATAGTATATATAGTACCAAGTAATTTAGTCGCAGATTCAATTTTCTTTGTTTCCAATATTTTATTGTTGAATACTTCTAATGCAATTCTTAATGTTTGAAATTATCTGAATTTTTATTTATTTTAAAAAACAAACAATATATATTATCGATAAAATTTATATGGTTTTTTTTTTAAATATAAAAATATATATAAAAAAATATTTATAACTTGCTATATCTTTTAAAAATGTTTATTGAAATTCATTTGAAAATAACAATAACATTATTAATAAATATTTAAAAGAATTAATTTTTTTTTTTCTAATTTTTATATTCATGAATGATAATCTTAATTTTATAAAGGAAAAAAAAATGTACGATGTATCAATAAAAAGGTGACAATGGTTTTTTTTTTTTAATAATTTTTATTAATCATTATTTTGTTGTCGGTATTAAGCTGGCCAATTTCTTTTTCGTTTAAATAATTTGAAAAATCTTTTAATGTTTATTTTGAAAAAAAAAAAGCTTATATTTTTACTTTATATGAACATTTTAAAAATATATATATATAATATATTATTTTTATATATATATATATAATATATTATTTTCATATATCAATATAATATTTTTTAAATTTTTTAAAAAGCTTATTTTCTTTTTTTTTTTTTTTTGCTATTAAATGACAATTAAAATGATAATTATCATTTTAAATTGAACAAATTTGATTCAAAGAAATTATTAAATTTTCGAATATGCAAAAAAAAAAAATTAAAAACAATAATATAGATATGAATTTTATTTGCAAACACCTTGGGCCCATGCACCATTGTTGGTGTCGCACCAGCCAGTACAACACTCTCCATTAGATGTACAGGTATTGTCCCATTTTGGTTTACATGCTGATACTTCTGTTCCAACAAACATCAATGCAATCATGGCACTTATAGCCAAAACAATAAAGTTGAAGTTCATTTTTGATTTTTTTTTTTTATTTGATTTCTGATCAGAGCTGAAATTGTTAATAAATAAATTATTATTATTATTTATTACAAGTATATATATTATATATTTTAATCTTGAAACAATTTTATATTTCAATAATATATTTTTTAATAATTTTAATGAATTTTTTTATATTTACAAATTACTGCTTTATGCTGTAGATTTGACTGAATAATTTTAAAAAAATTCATGGCTATTTATTCAATTATTCATGTTGATCTATTTCTCATCTACAATTGAATGATAAATATTATTTTTAATGGAAATACATAATGAAGTTTTCGTTAGATGAAAGAAACAATCATGAAATTAAACAACTGAAATAAAAAAAAAATAAACAAACAGACGTAATATGAACGTGATTATTTATTATTCTAATATACTTAATACCTAAATATCTGCACATATATATTATTCATATAATATTTCTTTATTTTTATGATATTGATGTATGTTAAATAAATATCTTTCTGATTAGTATACGAAGTAATTTAGTCGCAGATTAAATTTTCTTTGTTTCCAGTATTTTATCGTTGAATACTGCTCATGCATTTTTTAATCTTCAAAATTTTTCGAATTCCTCTTTTAAAAATAAATAATATATAACTTTTATATACACTATTTCCATGTTTTGTTTATTTTTATTTTACATTCATTTTATAATTACCAAAAAATAATTATATAATTAATCAAGTTTTAAATAACAAAGACAACAGAAATAATTCAAATAAATAAATTAAAATAATATTATTCATAATTTTACTATATATAATTGAAAGATGATTTTTTTTTTTATTGGAGTGGTTATAGATGATTAAAATCAAGCTCTTAATATATTTGTAATTTTTTTTGAAATATATATTTATATGGTTTTTTTTCCTTTTTCAATACAAGGCCAGTATTATATGACGTATTTTTATTTAAATAAAAACTTGAATAATGTAGTTTTTATTTCATTGTCAAAGCCTGTATTTAATTAGCTATTTTTTTTCTTTTGTTTTTGAATTTTTCATCTAGATTAATTCTATAATCACAAATAAAATTATCAGAGTATTTATTATTTAATCAGCTAATATCTATATAATTAATTGGGTTTTTTAAATCGTTCCTGCGATGTCCCGTGCAACAAGTGTAATTATTATATGCTTGTATTTTTAATTTAAAAAATTGTTATTTTTTTATTTTTTACTGAAATCAGTCGATTGCGTCGATCTATTCGAATCACTTCTTTTTTAAATTTAAATTTCTAATTATGTATTTTTTATCAATGACATATTTATTGGCAAGATATAATTAATTCAACACTGTTTTTTTCTTTTTTTCTTTTCCAAATCAATTTTTTAAATTAAAAAAAAAAGCTTTATTATTTTATTATTATACCTGTCAACGTTATTTATAGTTTAGTTGTGTCATTGTTTGTTTTCTTTTTCTATGACATTAATTTATGTATGCTGAAATAAAATAAAATATCAAATATTGTCCTGAACTTGAGAATTTTTGTTCAACGAATTTACAAATTCTTTGTTTGTTCAATTTCATAATTTGAATAACAATAAATTGCTAAGATAAAAAGTCTTCTTTTTAAATATTGCATAATATGTAAATTATTATTTTTGTCAAACATTCATATGGTAATTTAGAAAAAATAATTGTATTTCAAAAAAATATTAAAAACATGATAAAAATCAACTACATGTTTGTGATAATATTTCTATTTTCGTTGACTGTCCTATTTTTTTTTTTTTATCAATTAATTGATTGATCAATCGTCACCTTAACTGGTGTTATTTTACGATAAAAAAAAAAAATCATACGATATTATGATGCTCTTCAAATGTCGAAATTATATAATCCATATTTTATTCTTATCATCAAAACGTAAATATTTCAACAAGTAATAATAATAGTTACTCAAAACAAATTATTCTTAGCAATAAAAAAAAAATATTTATTGGACATGTTAAGATATTTATTAATTTGTTTGTTGTAAATTTTGGTATATCGTTATCAAAAATGATATGTGACATAAAAAGCTGTTGAGAAAGCAAGAATAACCAGATTCTTATTTTTTTCGTTTTTTTTAATTTTTGAAGGCCAACAATATAAATTAACGTACATGTAGCTGTTTTTTTTTTCTTATTTCATATGGATATATATGTTTAATTTTATAGCAATGTTTGACTAAAGAAGCATCAACCTGGATGAGCAAGATGTGTCTCCCACTTATGATGTGACTTTTGCAATAATCCCCACTTGAATTTATTTAATATTTCCTTTCCCTTGGCTTTATATATAATACACTGTTCAACTCTGATGTTAGCTTAAATAAATTGTTTATTCAGATCATTTAAAACCACCTGAAACAACATGATTTATCAAACAATTATTTTTGCTTTTATCACACTTTGTCCAGCAGTAAGTTGTTTTAATTAAAATTATTTAATTAATTTTTTTTTTTATTTGTTCATTCATTCATTTATTTTAATATTTATTTATTTATTATTATTTGTTTCTGTTATTTTTTTTTTATAGATTATTTTTGCTGAAAATACAACAAAAACAGTGATTGGTGTTGAGATTTATTATGAGACACGTTGTGGTGATAGCATCAGATTTATTGAACAACAATTATTGCCATCATTTGCTGCTTTAAAAGATCACCTTGACATCACATTCATTCCTTATGGCAAAGCAACGGTAAATTATTTTTTAAATATTATTATCATTTTTTTTTTAATTTTAGCAAATTAAAAATCACAAGTTTTTATTATTATTATTTATTCATTTTCATTAGTAATTAAATAAATAAATTAAAAACAAAAAAAAACATTTTATCAGTTAAATTTCTAATATATTTTCTATTCTTATATTTTTATAAAGATTTAATTTAAAAATTTCCACTGTAGGTAATTTTAAATTATGCGTAACTATCAAAAGATTAAAAAAGAGTTATATAATTATTTCTAATGCAATTGTAAAAATATATTTATCATTTTGTTTTTTTTTTTTCTTTTATTTTCAACATGATGACTTGGCATTTATTTAGGCGTATAATTTATTTAATAGATAATTTATTTATTATTTTTATATTTAAAAATACGTGTTATCAAATTAATTGCTTAATCAATAATTTGATAATGATTGTCTTAAAAAAAATACAGTATATTTAAAATTAAAAAAAAAATACATTTTAAACTAATAACAATAAATTCTTTACAATTTAGATGTAAACAGTTGTGTCTAATCTTATCAATAAAATTCATATAATCAATCATTAAAATTAAAAAAAAAATATTAAAATAAATTAATAAAAAAAGAAGAGAAAAAAATTTATTAACACATGAGTCATTTGTCATTACAACTGTGTTTTTATTTTTCAATAAAAAAAAAAACAAAAAAAAAAAAAATGACATATATTTACAAAAGTGATATAAATTTTTTTTTATCTTGATTCAATGTTTTTCTGATAAGTAAAAAAATTGAGGTCAATCAAAAAAATAGCGAAATATATATATTTTTTTTTTTTTCTTCTAGCACAAGTATGATGAATCAACTGGAGCATGGGAATTTTCTTGTCAACATGGACCCTTAGAATGTGCTGGAAATAAAGCTCAAGCTTGTGGACTTGATGCTATAAAAAAAAATGAAGCCATGGAAAATCAACAAATTTATTCTGTTAATTTTATTGGTTGTATTATGAAAGCAGGCCATGATGAAATTCTTCCAGTAGAAAATGTAAAATCATATAATTATTATTAAAAGACATGTTTTTTTTTTTTTTAATTTAATTTTAATTTACAGTGTGCAAGAAGTGCCAATTTAAAAGAAGAAACAGTGACACAAATTTTAAATTGCAAAAGTAATAATACCATTGCAGATGTTCTTTTAGTTGCTCATGGTGAAAAAACTAAAACTTTAAATCCAAACCTTTCATTTGTTCCAACTGTTGTCATTAATAAGGTAACAAAAAAAATTTTCTAAATAATTTTATAAAACAATATTAAAAAAAAATATATCAAATTAATTATTAATTTTCTAGGAATATCCAAGTGATCAGGGAAATTATATTAGAAATAATTTTGTAAAATCAATTTGTGATCGTTTGCCAACAACTGAAGTTAAACCACAAATTTGCACAGCTTGAAATATTTTAATTAATGAATGATTGTATAATTTTTTTTTTCTTAAAATAACATTAAAAAACAATAAATAAATAAAGGTATATAAATAATAATGTTGTAACTTTTTTTATTTTAATAATTAAAATATATTTTTTATTTTATGTATTATGAAAATTATTACTTGATTACAATTTAATTATTTCTTTGTATTTTTATCATTGTACGTGTTACTTTGAGCATTATTGTCATGAAAAATTTATGTTATATTTATGTTGTTACGTATCAATAAACGTGACTAACAAACTCATGATGATTTTCATAATAATTTTTATTTTCTGCTTAATTTATATTACGAATAACGTATTCAGTAAAATTCCCATGTTTAGAAAAAATAAAAAAACGTTAAACAATGATGATGATGATAATCTAGAATCAACAAAAAAAACAACGATTGAGATACAATTGATGAATATTCATTGTTGGCAGTTGTAAAAATATTAATTTTATGATACTTAATGTAAACTACTATAGTTTTTTATGTTTTGATATAAACATATTATCTTTTAATGAATGTAATATCAACAAAATAGATAAATATTTATTTTCAAAAAGTAGCATAAAAAGAAAAATTATCCATCAAATAATGCAGTGACAGATTGAATACAGATCCAATAGGTATTAATCATGATTCGAAATACTTTATGTCTATTTGTTTGCGTGGCGATAATGAGTGTTATCGGTAAGTTTTCTTAAATCAACTAATACATATTCTAATAATAAAATTTTAATTTTATTGTAATATTCATAAATTAATTTAAAGATTAAATTATCTTTATTTTTATTAGATTATTTGGTTAATAAAAAATATAAATTGTTTAATAATTTTCATAAAGTATTAATGGAAATTTTTATTTTAAAAAATTAATGAGTAATAATTAATTTACATGTGATATCTTGATGATGATATTTTTGCGAGAAATTTAATTAGAATATAAATATATAATTTTTTTTTTTTTTTATTACAGTGTCAGCAAGACCTAATTGGAAACCACCATGCCCCTGTGGTAAACCAACTCCAGGACCAACACCAGGTCCAACTGAAGGACCAACTGAAAAACCAACTGAAGGACCAACTGAAAAACCAACTGAAGGACCAACACCATGTCCAACTGATGGACCAACACCTAAACCACCATGTTCTATCTGTCGTCATCATGGACATGGGTTACATGGACAAGCTTCAGCTGGTATTGGTGCATCTGTAAAAGGTGGAATAAGACATGGTATAGGAGGTGTCAAACATGGTCTAGCTATGGGTGCAAGCGCTAAGCAAAATGCACAAGTTGGATTTAATATTTGATTCGCAAAACCGAATAATTTTAAATATAATCTGTATGATGATAGAAAAAAATAAATAAAAATATTTCACTTTTATATGTATATGATTTTTTAAAATAATTTTCTTTATTATCAAATGCATCCACTGATTGCTCAACATTTAAAATAAGTGTGTAGTTTTAATTATTGTGAAATGATTTATTTATTATTTACTTGAAATATTTCCTTATTTAATGTGTTTTATTTTTATTGAAAAGCCGTTTTTTTTCTTTTTCTTTTTCTCGTCTGAATCACCGCAGAATATAACTTATCAATAATGTTCATGTATATAAATACAATGATAATTATATTACCTTAAAAAAAGAACTTGAAATAATAATAAACAATGTCCTGCTATTTTTTCGGATTTAATCAGAGACCCACAACGGTTTTTAAAGTACGATTATACGTACGCAGTATCGAAATATTTTGTTTTAATAAAATATGTATTATCACTAACAGGTGAAATAATAGTAATTAATTATGATTATTAGGATGCTGTATTTTACTTTGTTTATCACTAGGCTATTTCGTCACTCAAAGTATGTTAGCAGAGCGAGTAAATATTTTTTTTTTTTCATACGAAAATTGTATATAAAAGATGCTTTTCTTAGTATTATTGCAGTTGAAGATTTACTTCTGTAGAACCATAGAAAAAAAAAAAGAAATAACCAATTAAAAATGGCTCGTTTTTCTTTGTTTTTTATAACTTTAAGCGTGGTGTGCTTATTCGGTAAGATTTTTTTTATTTTTTAAATGTAAAAGAGTTTGATTTATTTCGTGAAATTATAACGGAACGTTTATAAGTTGATAGAAAAATGGCAATTTAATTTAGAGTAATCAGTGAAAATAATGGACATCAGTTTAATGGGTTTTTTTTATTTTTTAGCCACCGTAATTGCACATCCAATTGACTGTGATGATGATATAATTGCTCCTGTGTCAAGTGCTGCAAGCAGTAGTCAATCTAGCAGTAATTCTAATTCAAGTGCAAACAGTTCAAGTGGTTCAAATCCAACTGACTGTGATGACAGTGGAGCCAACTCTGGATCAAATGCAGGAAGTAATGCTGGTTCAAATGCAGGCAGTAATGCCGGTTCAAATGCAGGATCAAATGCAGGAAGTGATGCTGGTTCAAATGCAGGAAGTGATGCCGGTTCAAACGCTAGTTCAAATGCAGGCTCAAACGCTGGATCAAATGCAGGAAGTAATGCAGGTTCAAATGCAGGAAGTAATGCAGGTAGCAATGCTGGTTCAAATGCAGGTAGCAATGCAGGTTCAAATGCAGGCAGTAATGCAGGTTCAAATGCAGGAAGTAACGCTGGATCAAATGCCGGAAGTGATGCTGGATCAAATGCAGGAAGTGATGCAGGTTCAAACGCTGGATCAAATGCTGGAAGTAATGCTGGATCAAATGCAGGAAGTGATGCAGGTTCAAATGCAGGCAGTAACGCTGGATCAAATGCCGGAAGTAATGCTGGATCAAATGCAGGAAGTGATGCAGGTTCAAATGCAGGCAGTAATGCCGGTTCAAATGCAGGCAGTAACGCTGGATCAAATGCAGGAAGTGATGCCGGTTCAAATGCAGGCAGTAACGCTGGATCAAATGCAGGAAGTAATGCTGGATCAAATGCAGGAAGTGGTGCTGGATCAAAAGCAGGCAGTCTTGTCAATGTTGGCCTTGGTGTTTTAAGCGGAAGTGGTGCTGGATCAAATGCAGGCAGTAATGCTGGATCAAATGCAGGCAGTGGTGCTGGATCAAAAGCAGGCAGTGGTGCTGGATCAAAAGCAGGAAGTCTCGTAAATGTTGGTGCTAAAGTTTTAAGTGGAAGTGGTGCTGGATCACACGCAGGTAGTGGTGCTGGATCAAAAGCAGGAAGTCTTGTCAATGTTGGCCTTGGTGTTTTAGGCTCAGCAACTCACCATCACTCAGATTGTTAAATCAAACTTTTTCATAATTGAAAAAAATCATACCATAAATTACATAATATTTAATTTGTATCAATTATATTTTATTTCTGTTTGTTTCTATAAAGAAGTTTTGACAATTAAATAGCTAGCTTACAATTACTCTTTCTCATTTATTTTAGTAAAAACAATCCTTTTATAATTTTTTTTTTTTGTTCCACAGTTTCTTTTATTATTTTTTTTTTTTTAATTACCCAGCTTAAGTAATAATAACGGATACATACTATAATCTGTTGAATTTACATACTTGGTAGTTTAATCTCATAATGAAATGTATGCTAATTGATTGTTTAGTTTGTTAACCCGCTACAAATGATCAAAGTTTGAACAACTGTTCGTGACGTATATAAATACAATAATCAATTGTAAAAAAATTTTATACATTATTCAATGAATATATTTGAATACCCAGATACTTAAACTTCGAAGCGTAAGATCAAATAACGTATTCATTGAAAAAAAAAATTAAAACACTATGATTCATTAACAATTAAAAAAAGTGTTTTACGTCGAGGTCAATATCATTATACTGATGGAAACATATATTTATGCATCTCCAGAAAAAGAAAATTTCAATATCGTTATGTAAAATTAAATATAGACATCTCGTTGACGATTAAATACAATTTCTATATAATTAAAATTAAATTAAACACCTCAATCAGCGAAAGCGAAATATTCGTTTGTTAATTTGCATTTATTTTAAGTATTCATATAACAGTATTGTTTTTTAATTTCAAGTATTATTACAAGTACATCCAAAAATAATTAAGTAAATAATTTTACAATATTGGAAAATTTTTAAATCCAAATGTTTTCGTGATAAACAATAAACATATATTAGTTTATATAAAAATTAAAATATATTCAATCGTATCATTTATTTTTAGATGTAATATACACAATATTTTATTGAATACAATAATATCATTTAAACAAACTCACAAACAAATCATATACACTTAGAACAACCTGAAAAATAATCAAATAATATTTAACGTTTGTTGTACAGGCAATTGTGATAATATTTTATCCCGAAAATATTATGTTTATGGGAGAAGAACCAGTAGCATTCAATATTAATGTTTTGCTGTTTTTTTTTACATATCAAATAAAAGAAGCCTTTTCAGTCATTACTTTTAACAGTCTCTAGATCCATTTTAATCAGTGCAGGTTAATTTTAGCCTAAAAAATTTAAAATGTTTAAACGTTCTTCGTGCTTATTTATCAGCCTTTCTGTGGGACTTTGTATTGGTAAGTTTCAAGTGCAGTCTTTTTATTTTTTTTATATAAATTACACGAGTTAAAAAATAACACTGATATTGTTATAAAATAATTTAATGTTATATTTACAAAAGTACGATGATGTTTCGTCACTATAATATTTTGTTTGTATTTTATTGTATAGCTATAGTGACAGCAAACCCAACTAAAAAAGAACTAAATGCTGGTGTTAGAGTTGACACATCGATAAGGTCTGATCATTCGATAATTAATAATACTGATTCTTCTGGAGGTTCTCACCATGTATCATCAAATAACTCGGACGAATCTGGCGATGACAATCACTCAATATCTAAAAGATCAAAGTCCAAGAAAGTTAAGACAAGTTCCCCAGCTGGCAGTTCTGAATCATCAGAAAATTCTAGCGAAGAGATAGATCAAGGTTCAAATGCTTCAAAAAAATCTCAAAATTCATCGAATAACAATTCAGGCTTTTCAAAGAACTCTAAAAATTTATCGACGAATGACAGTAATTCAGTCGAGCAAACCATAACATCGCCAACAGATACCTCAAAATCTTCGAAGTCTTCGAGGAATTCCAAACGAACATCATCAAACAACAATAAATCTTCAGAAAACGCATCTTCCAATAATAGTAACTCTTCAAATAAGTCTAATCACTTGTCGTCAAAAGAAAGTAACTCTTCTACAAAAAACACTCGATCAAATGATACATCATCCCAAAACTCAGGATCCAATAATGGATCCTCTCCAACCACACCATCCAGCAATGGATCATCTCCAAGTACACCATCTTGTAATGAATCATCTCCAACCACACCATCCAGCAATGGATCATCTCCAACTACACCATCTAGCAATGGATCATCTTCAAGTACACCATCCAGCAATGGATCATCTCCAACTACACCATCCAGCAATGGATCATCTCCAACTACACCATCTAGCAATGGATCATCTCCAACTACACCATCCAGCAATGGATCATCTCCAACTACACCATCCAGCAATGGATCATCTCCAACCACACCATCTAGCAATGGATCATCTTCAAGTACACCATCCAGCAATGGATCATCTCCAACTACACCATCCAGCAATGGATCATCTCCAACTACACCATCTAGCAATGGATCATCTCCAACTACACCATCCAGCAATGGATCATCTCCAACTACACCATCCAGCAATGGATCATCTCCAACTACACCATCTAGCAATGGATCATCTCCAACTACACCATCCAGCAATGGATCATCTCCAACTACACCATCTAGCAATGGATCATCTCCAACTACACCATCTAGCAATGGATCATCTCCAACTACACCATCCAGCAATGGATCATCTCCAACTACACCATCTAGCAATGGATCATCTCCAACTACACCATCTAGCAATGGATCATCTCCAACTACACCATCCAGCAATGGATCATCTCCAACTACACCATCCAACAATGGATCATCTCCAACCACACCATCCAGCAATGGATCATCTTCAAGTACACCATCTAGCAATGGATCATCTCCAACTACACCATCCAGCAATGGATCATCTCCAACAACACCATCTAGTAATGGATCATCTCCAACCACACCATCTGGTAATGAATCATCTGAAAACTCAGGATCTAATAATGGACAAGCTGACAATTCTCACAATGGAAAAAATTATCGTTATGAACATGGGCATATACAAAAACGAAAACCACTTATTGCGGTTCATCTTGGTTTGGGAAGTAATATTCATTCTCAGGATGCTTCAAACGATTGTTAAATTTCGATGCTTACAAGTAACACTGTATTCGCATTACAATCTATTTTTAAACGAAGTTACATTTTATTTCGTACAATTCATTATATAGATTATAAATATTTCTCATATATTATATAGATAAACTCAAATCGACTGAATTATAAATCTGTAACTACTATCATTTATTTTTAATATGATATTTTTTAATAAAAAAAAAAAAACAATAATATAAACTAATTGTATTTATTTTTTATTTTCTCATGTAGACATAAAAAAATTATAATTTTCAAAAAACACATCTATTTTATTTCATCAAAAAAACAATTATCATCAAGGCAGGCAAATGCAATACCGAAATAATTGCCATCTGTTCGTTGCAATTTATTACCAAGTAAATATAAACACTGTCTGAGTTGGCTGAGTCAACATGCTGAGTTGACTGAGTCAACATTTATTTTTCATCCAATAATTGTCAATCATTTATTTATTACTATTTTTTCATCAGTAGAAATAACTTTTGTGCCATTTATATATATGGTTTTCTTTGTTATTTAATAATTTATTTGTATATTTCTATTTAGGTGCCTAATAACTTGAATAATTTACGAATCTATCAAAATATCTTTAGACAATGAAGACAGTTATCATGTCAAATAGTATAAATTTTATTTTATTTTAATTAAAAACTAAAAATTAATCCATCAATTAATAAGCAATATATTAATTTCATTGTTACGATAATTATATTTTTTTTATCATTGACCATGAATCGATTTAAAATTCAAGTTATTTTTGAGTGCTTAACATTTAAACAGGTGTTTATGACGTCGATGCTTTCACACACTCTGTATGACATATATTTTTATTTTTGCAAAACTAATATCAAATTTAAAATTAAACCAAAAATTATTTTTGAAATTTGAAAAAAAAAAAAAACTTAAATCTATTACTTTAAATCTAAATGTATAATTTATTCTATTTTCATTAAAAAAATTTATTCGTTAAATTAATTTTCCAAGATTTTTTTTTTTTAATATTTTTTCATGACAACTGAAATAATAATAGTGAAAGATAAAAATTTCGCTTTATTTAAAATTAACAATAATTATTGTATGAAAAAAAAAAACCTTTATAATTTTGTTAAAAATAAAAAAACAAATAAATACAATTAATAAAACAATTTGTATAAAAAAAATAACAACGCTATTTGTCAATATTGAATTTGAATTTTTCATAGAATATTCTACCAATGCCCTCACGTAGTTCAATCATGTACTACATAGCCTCAATGTTTTTTTTTTTTTTTTTGAGTTGTTTATCTATTTAAATAATAATAACATTTAAATATTATTGTTATTGTTATTCTGATGATAAACATATTTGTTGTCCCTTTTTTTTTTTTTATTTTTTTGATAGCACAGACGACGCGAAAGGGGCCGATCCCGTTTATCATTGTCAATTTGTGATTTCACTGTCATATAATTTTCTTGCCTGTTGATTTACAATCAAATAAAACCAACGAAAAAAAAAAATGGCTGATAATAAAGAACCACCACCATTGTTTGACAACGTTGATATTGATAAAAACGAAGAAATGCTAGATGACGATGACGAAGATATATTTGCATCTGCAATTATGGTTTGTATTTTAGTTTTTTATTTAAACAATTTATCATCTCATTATCTAGTTCAAACAACAAGTAGTTTGTTAAATTTTATATATACAGGAACAAAATCCTTTGAGTAATTCGTATAATGGAGTGTCAAGTGTACAAGCTGAGCTACCAAAATTATCACTTCATGATGTACCAGAAAGCAATTCATACTCAACACTAACCAGTCCAGTTGCATCATCAGAGCCAATTAATTCACCTCTTGGCATTTTGACAAATGATAATACTGATTTACAAGAAGTACCAATTAACAATGATGATAAATCAATTTCAAATATCAAAGAATCTGATTCACTTGAAGAGGTATTTATTTATTTATCCATTTATTTATTCAACTCTTTTTTTTTTTAAATTGTAATTTAATTTCCCAGGTACCAACTGAAACAACAGATATTCTATTAAAAATAACAGTTACTGAACCACAAAAAATGGGTGATGGAATGGGTGCATATATGGCTTATACTGTTAAAACTAAAACAAACATGCCAATATTTAAAAAACGAGTATTCAGTGTTTCAAGACGTTTCAGTGATTTTCTTGGTCTACATGATAAACTTGTAGAAAAATATTTAAGAAGTGGAAGGATAATACCACCAGCACCAGAAAAAAGTGTTATTGGTAATAAATATATATATTCACCAATCAACAAAATTATATCCAAAATATGTCATCGTTTAAATCGTAATGAAAGAAAAATAATACATAATATATTATTTATGTATTATCATTTTTATTTTTTTTTACCATAAATAATTATAAATTGATTGTGGTAATTAATGGGAAAATTTATTTTCAAAACAGGAATGACTAAAATTAAAATGTCTGGTGATAAAAATCAAGAACAAAATTCAAGTTCAACGGAATTTGTTGAAAGACGTAGAGCTGCATTGGAAAGATATCTTAATAGAACAGCATTACATCCAGTTTTAGGTGTTGATCCTGATTTTCGTGAATTTTTAGAAGCTGGTAAATTAATTATTATTTAAAGATAATTTATGTGGATTGATTTGATTTGTTTTTTTGTTGTTTAGAAATGGATTTACCAAGAGCATCAAGGACATCAGCATTAAGTGGTGCTGGTATGATGCGATTATTCAATAAAGTTGGTGAAACAGTCAATAAAATAACATATAAAATGGATGAAAGTGATTCGGTAAATATATATTATTAAATAAAATGTTAATATTTATTTCAGTTTTTTAAATGGTTGAGTGATTCAATTTTTCTGTTGTTGTTTTTCTTTTTTTTTTTTTGTCATGTTGCATGTTTTGATAAATTAAGAAAAAATAAATTTTATGTTGCTTTCATTTATTAGGATGATAAGGTAAAGTATGTTGTTTTTAAAAGCTCATCATCGCTTAAATTAATTGTCAGCCACATCAGCTTATTATCACTGTGAATGTTTTTTTCCAATTAAAATTCATATTTGTATTGATGATTTAATGCGTTTTTTTTTTTTCTTTCTAAATAGTGGTTTGAAGATAAAACATTACAAATTGATTCTTTGGATACACAATTACGTTCTTTACATGGTGCTGTGGAAGCATTAACATATCAACGTCGTGAATTGGCAACTTGTACTGGTGCAACAGCAAAATCAATTGCTGTACTTGGTCATGGTGAAGTTGGTGTATCACTTGGTCGTGCATTGGCACAACTTGCTGAGACACTTGAAAAAGTTGAAGTTGTTAATCGTGCACAAAGTAATTGTGATCTTTATCAATTTGGTGAAATGTTGAGAGATTATGTATCTCTTATTGCTGCAATTAAAGTAAGTTTTAATTTAAAACTAATAATAATCAAATATTTTAAATTGTTTTTTTTTTTATTTTTAAAGGATGTTTTTCATGAACGTGTTAAAGTTTATCAAATTTGGCAACATGCACAAATGATGTTAAATAAAAAACGTGAATTACGTGCACGTATGGAACAAGCTGGACGTGGTGATAAAACATCACAAGCAGCAATTGAAGTTATTGAATGGGAATCAAAAGTTGAACGTGGACAAGAAGAATTTGATAATATATCACAAATGATTAAAAAAGAAATTGAAAGATTTGAAGTATTGAGAGTTAATGATTTTAAAAAACAATTAATTGAATATCTTGAAACAATGTTACAGCATCAAAATCAATTGGTTAAACATTGGGAAAGTTTTTTGCCTGAAGCTCGTGCTGTTGCTTAAATTAATTCATAATAAATATATCAATTTATAAAAGAAAAAAAAAAAAAAAAAAAANAACAATAAAAGAGAAGAAAAAAAAAAAATGAATAAATAAACTTCCAAGCATTGTTGTTATAATACATGCGTCATATTATTGATCATAAAAATTACAAGAATTCAAAACATTCTAATATTTAATAATAAAATAATTGTAAGAATAAAACAAAAAAAAAAAACCAAGCAAGTGATTTTATTCACAATATAAACATTCAATTTTTTTTATAAGTATATTTCATTGTAATTAAAATTGAAAAGAAGACAATTTGGGTTCATCTATTATTATTATTTACAAGGTCTAATTATAATAAATCAACATTTTTAATAAATGATTTATCAGCATGTTAAAATATTACAGCTAAATTGTTTCAAAATATTTAACTGATACAAATGATAATTAAAAAAAAAAAAGACATTCCTCGAATCAGTACGTCAATGTCATCTCAAAATTGAGCAAATAATTATTTTATTTATATAAAGCAATCATGTCAAATTGGGACACAAAAACAATATATATAATTAAATTAATTAAAATTGCATGTACATAGTTTATTGTTTGAATTCATTGATAAATTTTTAATATGATAATTATATAAACAAATGCAATTTCCATTGTTACAATCAATAAAATATTAATTCAAAAATACAATATTTAATTGTTTATTATTATAATAATATTATTTATCAAAGAGAGAGAGAGAGAGAGAGAACGAGTTATGTTATATATTTTTTCTCTTTTTTTGTTTGTATGATTGAGAGGTTAGGTAAATTACACACGTGTAAATATTGTGACACATTTAATAGACAGTTGTTGTTGTTTGTAGACAAAAATAAAAAAGTAAACAATAATATTGTTAAACAATGGATACCAGAAAATGTTTACACAATTATTATGTAAAAACTCAAACAGATGGAATAACAATTTTAAATTTAATTGAAGAATCATTCAATCAGGATTCACTGACAATTGTTCAATCATTAATATTATCATATACAAATAAATTAATAGAATCAAATAATGAAGAATTATTAAATAATCTAAGGATATTATTGATATGTGAATATCAGCTGTATGAAAAATCAGTTGAAAAGTTAAAAAAACATAATATATCATTGAAATTTTTCAACAATTTGTTATTTGATAATTATTTAAAAATTGACAAGGATCAAAGAATAATATTTGATATAATAACTTTGTTATTAACAAATTCAGTTGATTCAAAAGATGTTGAAAATTTACTTGTTAAAATTTGTGATGATGATGCTGTTGATACATTTGCACCAGAAGAAATTATTCAAATTGTCGAATGTTTTGTTGATGCAATGAATTTAAAATCCAAAATTTATGGTGATGATGATTATTCAAAAAAATATCAATATAAAATTGGTAATTTAATTGTTAGTAAAATAAATGACTGGTTTTTAAAAATTGATAATAAATATTTTAGAAGTATAATATCATTGATATCAAAAATCATTGAAACTTGTGATACAATCAGTGTAATAAATAAACTTTGGAATATAATTTTAAACAATAATAATATTGAAGAATCTTTAACACTATTTTGTGCATTAACTGATGATTTTTTTATTCAAAAATCATCTAAAGTTATTGATATAAATATTAGCAATATTAATGATGAAAGATATTGGAGTATAATTAAATTTGGACTAACATCAAATGTTCAACAACAACGTAAACAAGCTCAACACATTATGAAAACAACAATTGAATATATCAACAATAATAAAACATATTTAAATAATTTAACAACATTAATAATTCCATTTATAAATCAATCAGACAAATCAATATCACTGGATTTATCAACAAACTTTTTTCTACTTCTTGAAAGTCTAGAAGAAAAACAATCTCATCTGGTACTACCAGCATTTACTCGTCTTGAATCATTGATATCATCAAGTCATTTATTTAATTCTGTATGGCTTAAAATTATTTTTCAACGTATATTTTGTCATGACACAAATATTGTTGTTAAATCTGGTCTTCTAATAATGCTAAATATTGATCCAATAATTTTTAACAATGAATTTATTGAACTTTTAGTTACAATACTTAACAGTACATTTTTATATGATGAACAAAGTTTTAATCCACAATCAGAGATAACTCAAAAATTGACAAATATATTTATAAAAGCTGAGAATAGTAAAATTAATTTTATCAATGATTTTATAATTTATTTATCAAAAATACAATTTTTAGCACCTGTACCATTGTTTTGGATTATTGAAGGACTACGTGGTTTAAATAATACTCCAATAAATACAAATTACTGGTCACAACGAGAATTACAAGCTTTGACAATAATTTTTAACAACGGTATATCAAAACAAACAAAAGAAATTCGTGAATTAACAATGTCATCATTGTCAAAATGTTTTTTAATATTTACCAAACAAAGAATTGATTTAAAATGTTTATCAGAAACATTTTTATTAAATGATTATTATTTTTTAAATGTTAAAAACAATGATGATTTTTTAGAATATATTAGAAATAATATAACACAAGATAATGCTATTGATTATGTGAAAAATAATTGTAAAAATATCATTGAAAATAATGACAAATTAAGCATTGAATTATTTGGAAAAATGATTTATTTATTATTAAAATGTCATAAAATATTAACAACAAAATCATGTCCAACTAAAAATATATTAAATAATTTATTTAAAGAATTAATTGACATTGACACAAGATCATATGCAAATATTAATTACTGTGAAAATTCATTAAATTTACTTGGCTATTTAACAGTTGATTATAATTCAAATACAAAAAATTTATTTGGTAATGATGCTTATGTTGATGGAGCTTTAAAATTTATAATAAAAACTTTGGATAATTCAATTTGTCCAAAAAATCATAATGATGTTTTTGTTAATGTTAAAAATATTGAAAAATTATTTGACAATAATTTATTCAATGATTTATTTGTTGGTATTGAAAAATTATTTTTAAAATCAATTGATGTAATTAATGGACATAATGTTAAAGATGTAAAATTCTGGTATGCTGTTTGTGTTTTGTTTGAATGTGGTAAATCAATTGATGTTAAAAAAAAATATTTTAATGATTTTTATTGTGATTTTTTGTTAAATTTATGTCAAAAGTCATTAATTACAAATAAATTAAGTAAAGATGATACTCGTTTTATATCAGAGTATCATGGAATAATAGCTAAATTGATTGAACAATTATTTACCTATTTTACAATTAAAGATGAAGAAAAAATTAATGATTATCTTGGATCATTGATGAATCTCATTGAGACTGGAAGTGATCATGTTATTCCATCAATTCCAAAAATATTACTGGTATTAATGCAACAAGATAATTCGATAAACAATGATGATAATTATGATATTATTAAATCAATTGTTGAATTGACCTGGAAACGTACAATAAACATGAAAAGAACAAAATTATTTTGGCTGTCAATTGAAGAAATTATTGGCTTAATAACAAATGATAAATTTACAGAAACAGATGGAGCTTGTTATGTCAATGAGCTACTAGAAACAAGTGAAAATATACCAAAATTACGTTTAATATTATTAAAGTCAATGAAAAAATTAAAACCATCATCAAAATATAAATTTAATGATTCAATATTAACATGTTATCTTCATACAAATATTGGAAAAATTGAAAAGAGAATTGAAAGACAAATATTTAGATATGCATGTAATTATTTTACATGTATATCACCACCACCAGAAATGTTAGTTCATTATCATGCAATTGAAGAAATATTATCAATGTCATCATGGAATTCAGATGCTATTAATTTATCATATATTCCAGTATTATTATTGCATCTTGTTAAACGTAAAAATAAAGGATACTATGCTAATTCAAATACTCATATATTAAATAATAGAATAATGCAAATTTTGTTAATTTTACAACCAACACTTGATGATGACACTACATTGACTGTACATGAAGCAATATGTGATCATTTACTTGAAGAAAGTAATCAACCAAGTGTACGTATTATGCAAGAATGGTTAATCATTAAAATTCATTTAATAAAACCAAAATTACGTGAACAATTTTGGAATTTATTTGCTAAAGGTAGAGATAATAGACCAGCAAGTATCACATCACTTGCTTCAATTATTTATCATGTTTTAAAAAATTTACCAAGTCATGAAAAAAATGGATACTTTGAAAAAGCTATTGATTTTATTTTACCAAATTGTATGACACAACAATTTGTCGTTAGATTATATTGTCAGGTAAATTAAATTTATTATTTTACTTTTATTTGCCAAAATAACTTTAATGATTTTTTTATATATTTTTATACAGGTTGTATTATCAAAATTATGTCAAATAGCAAATGAAGAAAAATGGATATTAAATTTTGAATGTAATGCAATTAAAAATTCACTAGAAATAAGTTTACGTCAAGGAAATTTGATGAAAAATTCATTAAAATTACTTGATGATTTTTATTTTACAACTTTTGATCCAATTGAAGATTATGATTTTAAGGTATGAATTAATAATCAGATAAAATATATTTTAATTTATTGTTTTTAATGGCTTTTTTTAAATATTTATTTCAGACAATATTTTATGATATTCCTAGATTACTTAATGTTTCTCTGGATGAATGTATCAACGAGACAATTGTAAGCTATTGTTTATGGAATGAAAAAATATCATTGCCCTATTCAAAACGTAATTATTTAAGTTCAATATGTACTCCATCACAATGGCAAGAAAAAGATAATAATAAAACAAATGATGGACATTATACATCAACAGTATCAAACAATGATATACAAAAAAAAATAACACCAACAAAATCTGTTGATTTTATTGATGACATACAAATAATAACACCATTATATAAACAAAAAATTATTGACAATGACATGGGAATGATTGTCGTTGCAAGTTTAATTGACAGTTATCAAAATTTAGGTGGTTTATCAAGAACATGTGAAATTTTTTGTGCAAGACAATTAATATTATCAAGTGCAAAATATATTGAAAATAAAGAATTTCAATGTCTAAGTGTATCATCAGAAAAATGGGTAAATATTATTGAAATTAAAACACATGAATTACGTGATTATTTAATGGAAAAAAAATTAAATGGATGGAGTTTAATTGGTGCTGAACAAACAGCAAATAGTGTTAGTCTTAAAAATATATTATTTCCTAAAAAAACAATTTTATTATTGGGTAATGAAAAAAATGGTATACCAGCAAATTTAATACCATTGTTGGATATGTGTGTTGAAATTCCACAAGCTGGTGTTGTTAGATCTTTAAATGTTCATGTTACTGGTGCAATTTGTCTTTGGGATTATGCTAAACAACATATTTTTGTCAAAGATTATTAATCATTTTGTGTATTTTTAATATCTATAATAATTATACAATTTTTTTAAATGTAAACTTGTTTAAAAAATTTAAAAAAATATTAAATTTTTACAGTTAATATTGTTATTGTTGTTGTTATTATTTTTTTGCAATACAGATATTTTAAATTTACGCGGTCAAAAAAAATGGCGAATGATATATTTTTTTTTTTTTTTGCTTTGCGTGTGTACACACACACTCTCCAGCTGTCAAAATAAATAATTATGTTTACAAATACAATGATAAAAAAAGGATAAATAAACAAGTCAATTAAATTATTAAACAATTGAAATATTTAAAAAATGGGAAAACGTAAAGCTAAAAACAACAATGTCACTAAAAATAAAGAAATAATTGTAAAGAAAAGTTGTTTAAAAAATAAAGAAACACCAAAAGTTGAAGCTGATGATGAAGAATCAACTGGTCAAGCAGTTATTGAAATCTTGAGTGATGATAATCTTGCTAAAATATTTTCATATTTACCAATAAAAAAACGTCTTGATATGGAAAAAGGTATTTATCAATTTTAAAATGATCTTTTTTTTTAATTTATTATAATTAATTTAGTGAGTTTTAGATGGAGAGATGTTAGTCAACAATCATGGCATGATATAAAAGAATTAGATTTTTCAAAATCAATAAACAATGAATTATTGAGATCTCTAAAAAAACAAAAAGATATTGAAAAAATATTAGAAAGATGTGGATTCTATTTGACATATATTAATTTATCAAAATTATGTAGCTCAAGTATACTACAAATAATACGTCAACATTGTAATAATTTAACACGTATTGAACTTGATTTATGTAAATATTCAGATACACATTTTATAAATGCATTTACAAATATGGATAAACTTAAATATATTAAAATTAAAAATACATATGGACAATATTTATTTCGTTGTTTGACAAGTTTATCTGATGGAATTGAAGAAATACATTTAGGAATGTTACCATCAAGAAATTGTCCTGGTTATTTGTACAATCCATTACCAAAAAATTCACTAACTGTAAGTTAATTTCACATTATTTTTCTATATTATAAATTATTTATATAAATTAATTTCGATTAATTTTCTAGAGATTCAACAGTCTACGATGTCTATCAATAAATTCTCATGAACTTGATCAAAATGAGATAAAAATTATAAGCCAAAAACAAACATTAATTAATTTAAATCTTGCATTTTGTAAATTAAACAAAGAATATATTTGTTTAATATCTGATCTTGTTAATTTAGAGCATCTTGATTTACGTGGTGTTGATGCTGTTTATGATGTATTTCTAAGAAGCATAACATGGCAATGTAAATCATTAAAATATTTAGATATTAGTCTTTGTACATCTGTAACTGATATTGGACTAAATGAACTATCAACCTTAAATTGTTTGGAAGAACTACTTGTAAATGATATGCGTAGAAATGTTACTGATTATCCATTTGAACAATTTCGACAATTGAAAAAATTAGATTGTAGAAATTGCAAGTACATTGGTGATGCTGGAATAATTGAATTAATTAAAAATTCAATTAATCTTGAAGAACTTAATATTACAAGAACATCTGTTACATCTGAGACACTTGTTTCTGCATCATTATTAACACAAATGCGAAATAATAATGTTGTTTTAAATATTTATGTTGATTCATGGGTACTTGATGATTTTGATACTAATGAAAATTCATCACCGTATTTACGTATTAAAAAAATATAACAGTCAATTGTTTAAATATCATGAATATTTTTAATTTTGCAATTTTATGTAGTTTTTTTTTTTTTTTCAGTTTAATATAATATTTTAGTATTCGAAATTTAATTATTAATTTATTTTTAATTTACGAAAAAGTATTAGAATAAAAATAAAGATTTTAATTTCGATTTTTTTTACTATGAACAAAGGACAAGAAAAAATACTTACTTTACACTATCGTTCAATAATTGATTTGAGAATTGTTAGACACGAGTATGTCGAAGAAACAAAAGTACCAAATGCTTGAAAATTAATAATAACAGTTTTTCCCATACGAAAAATTAATGGTTGTTGTGCTCGTTGAATAATCATTTGAAATTCTTGGGAATTTTTTTTATTGTAATTATACCATTCATTAGTTATCATAGCATTAATTATTTTTTTATTTGCATGTAATATTGCTTCGCCATTAAAACATGCAATAAATACTTCAATAATCATTAATCCAGCAATTCCAATTGCTCTTATTGTTGCTAGTATATTTGTCGACTGTAAAATAATATTTTTTTTTTTGTCATTCATTAAAAAACTCTATGATAATATTATAAAAATACTTGCCTTTAATGCTGCAAAGCCAGAAAAACAAACAGCAATAATACTTCCAATATATTGAACGTAATAAATTATTGAAATTATTTTACATATATTTTTACCATAATTAAGTACATCAACATGTTTCTTAATAATTTTTTTAAAGCATATATTTTTTTTTCTATTATTTAGTATTTTAATTTTCTCAGCAATACACTCAAGTTCACAACATAAATTACTAATAAAAAATGTCACAATTATGTTGCTTGTTATTGTTCCAAGTATTGAAAGAATGACGATAATCATTTCAATTAAAAATAACAACTGATACCTGAATATTAATTAATTAAAACAAATTTAATTTAATATCAAATTTATTAATTATTTTTTACTTACCATGGTGTTGTATAAAAAATTAATGGATGCTGGGCATTAAATAAAAAAGTATTCATTTTTAATGGACCAACAAGACTAATTAAAAAAACTACTAAATAAAGTATTGATAAATATTTTAGTATTTTTAAATATATTGAATAATATATTTTCATAATTTTTACTTCATTTTCTGTTTTATAAGAAACCATAAAACACATAGTTTTTTCTGTTAATTTGATAATATTTTTTCTGAAATATAATTTAATAAATATTAAATGGTTTTTTATATTTTTTTTTTTTTCATAGTTTATAATTTTACCTGCACAGCATAATTGTAAGTATTTTTAAACACATAAATATGAGACCCATTCCATCTAGACAATTACTTGAATATAAAAAAAAAAAACTTTACTAATTATTGTGTATTTTTAAAATTAATTTTACAAAATTATAATTATAATATACTTACTCTATTAATTTATCAACATCATCATAATAAATAAACATTAAAAAAAATTGAATTAAAACTAAACTAATTGTTGCTGTCATTATTAAAAAACTTTTTAAAAAAGATATTTTTGGATTTTTTACATTATCATTTAGCAAAAAACCAGTTATTTGCAAAATTATTTTGTTATTATCCAGCAAATTTGAAGAATTTTCTTTAGAAATTTTAATCATTTTATTTATTTATTTCTTGCAATTTAAAATATAGAAAATTTAATTTTAAAATATTGTTGTTGTTTCAACTAAATCCAGCAGGTAAATAAACTTATAGTAAATTTTTTTTAACTCGTATGATATAGTATCGTAATAAAAAATTTAAGAATAATTGGCCCGGGAATTTACCAGGTGATTCGAAATTTTGATATCAATCAACTAAATAAAAAAAAAATATTTGACAAAGCCCTGATTTTATTTTTACATGATAAAAAATCAAATTATTCCTAAAAAAATTTCTTATCTAGAAATATGTCACATTAATATAGTAAAAAAAAAAATAATAAACATACTGTGGTTAAAAATTTAAAGCCAAGTAAAGTATATTTCTATTTCGAAATATATTTCGCGTTTTGAAATATATTTTACAAATATTACGATTATTTTATTTATTTCTTCAGAATAAAATACGATAAATTAATGAAAAAAATTTGAAATAATAAATAATACATAAAAAAAAAACCGTAAATTTTTAAATCTATAAAAAAAATGAATAATAAATAATTAATAATAATTTATTTTTGCATTATTTCCATAATGAATAATCATATGATTGTACAAATGGATTTCTCGTAAACGTCTTAACGTGAACCGAGGAACAATAACAATAAGTACAGTAATAAATATAATCAATAATAGCAATGAATTTTTCTATATATATTT
>MKYW01000007.1:2865911-2876182 GCA_015776835.1 Aphidius ervi
TTTTTTTTTTTTTTTAAATTAACTTTATATTAATTTTAATTTCAACTTAACTATTTAATCTTTGGTTTGAATATATAATAATTATTCATATTTAAATATCCAACTTAATTATGATTATTAAAGTTAGATTGTTGAGCACAATTATTGATTTCTATGAGTGATTTTCGAGAGGCGCTGTGGGCCGAGCTCATGTCAGCAAATTCACCGGCTGATTTGCCCTTCCGTGGCAATGTTGTGGCTTCCCCTAGTGAAGGTAGCTCCCGTGGTTTCCAAATCGGCGAACCTGATTGACAAAATTTTTTTGATGTTTCTATTTTTTCCTTGTCTTTTTTTTTTTCAATTCAATTTAATTAATTAATATTTAATCTATTTATTATTTTACTTTTACTCTGAATCAACACTATTTATTTTATTCATTTTTTTGTCTCATTTTTAAATTATTAATCTAGCTTGTTAAATTATTGGAGAGGTAAGTGACAAGTGTATTTTAATAATAATAATAATAATAATAATGATAATAAAAATAATAATATAAATAACGCATATTTATTTATATATTTTTTTTCTAAATAAAATAAAGGTATTGTGGTGAGTGAATTATCATAATAATTTTGTGTTTTGGATAGGTGAAAAAAAATAAAATAATTATTAATTTATAAATATTTATATATGCTTTTAATAAAAAAAAAAAAAATTATCTTCATTCATAGGCGCCGACTTTCTAATTTACATTATCATTATTTTAGTTTTTTTTTTTATTTTAATTTTTATTATTTTTCATTTAAATAATAACCCTATGTTTTATTTATTTTTCAAAACTACGTAAAATATTATTGTGGTCAAGCTTTTCCTCGCATTTTTCTGCTCAACAAGCCATTATCAACAAGCAAATTACATTTATCTGCAAAAGCACAGCGATATTTTTTACCATTTCTTTTTTCATATTTTAATAATAATAATAATAGTCATTGTTTTTTTTTTTTTTATTTATTAATTAATTTAAAAAATGTTCTATCTAATTATTTTTTTATTTTTAATTCAACTATATCATTCAACTATAGTAATCTAAATAATTATTTCTAATTAAAAAAATTTTGATAATAATCATCGTAACAACATCAATAATTTATTTATATATTTTTTTTTTTTTTAAATAAAATTGAGGAGCAACAACAAATGCATCATAAATAAATACGGTTTCTCGAGAACTCTTGGGATATTTTTCAATAAAAAAAAAAATTAATAAATATTTATTATATATAAAACGTGCAATATTTTTATTTAAAATTTATAATTTTTTATTTAAATACCCGAAGAAACCCGAGAAGTCGACGCCTATGATTAATATTCATGCAATTTATTGCTATTTTTATTTATTTTTTGAACCCGTAACTATTTCCATGTTTTTTTTTTGTTTTAAAATAATTTTAATTTTAAATTAGCAATATTATAAATAACAAACTAAATTAATTAATTTCATTATCTACACTACAAAATAAATAGAAAATAAATAAAAACTTTACAACAATTTTAGTTGATTTATTTTAACGAAAAAAAAAATAAATCAACTAATTGTTAATAAGCAAAATGAAAATTATTGTGCAAGGACTAGACTGACAATTCATTATAAGGATCAATTAATTGTTATTTAATTTTTTTTGGTATTTTTAAACGCCTTGTCTTACCAAGTTCTTTGACTGTTGATGGATGATAATTTTCTGGTTGATGTGATGATTGTATAAGCCTTGCTTGACTACCTGTACTACCAGCTGATATTGTTGATGTTGTACTTAGTGTTAAATGATTTGGTGTTCTTCCAAGATTTGTTTTTTTTTCAGTACCATATGCCTGTGAGTCTTCTTCACCTTCTGATTTTGTTCCTGTATCCATATCAACTTTTACTTCACCTAAAATATTTTATTTGGAAAAAAAAAAAAAAACACCAAAAAGACACCAAAAAAGTAACAAAAATAGATATTCTAATAGATAGATATTTAAAGAAAAGAAAACTAAAATTTTGTTACTTTGTTTAATAAATTAATAATAAATAAAATAAAATATAATATTATTAATAATAATTATTATTATCCACCTGTTGTATCACTGATTGTTTTACTTCTTGATCTAAATTGTGTTATTGGTGGTTCATCAATATCTCTGTCCTCTGAACTTTCATGTTCAACTGATGATTTTGGATGACTATGTTTACGTTTTGAATTCAATGTATTTGATAATATTTGTTGTTGTTGTTGTTTTGATGATTTTTTTGACAATGAACCAAGTGTATTTGAGCCAGATAATATTTGTCCAGATAATGGTGGTTTATCATATTTTTCAACATGTCCAGTTGACATACGTGGTGCCATTGACATTGTTGGTTGTCCAATATTTTGTTTTGTTGATGGTATACTCATATTACGTACTGATTCACGTATTATTTGACGTATTGTTTTTAAAAATGCATTTCTAAATTCTGTTGTACTGTTAGAAATAAACAAAAAGTCAATAAATAAAGCAATAATCAATATTGGATGAGACAGTGTCAATAAAATTAAAAATTCATTTACCTGTTTGACAAAACATAAACTTTTTCTGATCGTCTCTGTAATTGACTTCTCAAATGAATTAATTCCCAGAGGAAATGAGATTCCATGTCCTTTGCTGTACTTGCTCTGACTTGTACCTCTGTAACTGGTATTAATACTTGATAACGTATTATTTCAACTTCACTTGAATTTGTCTTTGTTGATACACCCTTTAAATTAAACAATTTTTTTATTTTTAAATAATTAATTTAAGTCAATGAAATAAATCAATTTATATTTACCATAAGTTTTTTCTTTTGACGTAATCTTTCTTTGCATAAAAATACAACAGCTGATTTAAATACAAAACACATTGCATGTAATTCAAGACCTTTTTTTATTTTACCAAGAAAATCAGATATATTTAGCCATTCAACACCACCATAATATAATAAATCACCTGGACTAAGATCAATTGGCTGTAAATAATAAAAAATATTAATTAATATTAATTAATATTAAATATTAAATAATTAAATTACCTGTTTGCATGATTTTTGATGTTGTCTAAATAAATGATCAAATATTGCACCATATTCTTCATGTATTCTTTGCATTTCATTAATATGTTCAGCAACTTTTTCCATACCTTTTAATGCTTCAATTAAATGTTGATGTTCATCACTACGTTCATCAGTTAAATTTTTTAATTGTTGTAATAATAATGGATATTTAAGTATTCTTTGAATTGGTTTTATTAAATATGATTCTAGAGTTGATGAATGTTGTTGACGTGGATTACGTGCTTGTAAAAATTCTTGTAGTGCTTGATTACCCTCATTTGGATGTAATACTTTTTGTGCTTTTGAATGACTTGCACAAAATGAACTATATAATTTAAAATGATTAACATAATATAAAAAGGCACTACCAATTGAAAATAATACACCCTTAAATTGACTTGGATGTTCAAAATTATTAAAATCACATTCAATTTCAATAGCATGATCAAGATTTTGTAAAAATTGACGTTGAAATGTAACAATTTCTTGTATATTACCAAATAATGCATTTATTTCAGCATTTGATAAAAATGTTTCACGTTTTAATGGCTCTAAATAATTTTCTAATAAATTATTTAAATTTTTAACATATGTACGTTCAGTATCAATTAATTCACATATTACTTTTTTTAATTTTTCAGCATCACTTAATTGTCTACTTGGTGTTAATACCTGTGAATGTGAACTAATAACACTACCAGTTGGACTTGATTTACGTGTTTCACCTGGTGAACGACATATACCTGTTACTTGTTCAGCTGTTTTTAATAAATTTTCAATTTCAAATGAATTTGTACGTGATGTTTGTTTGCCATTATCAATATGTAATCCTTGATAACAATCTTGCATGACGACACCTTCTTTAACTGAAAAAATTAATTAAAAGAAACAAGTGATAAATTTTAACAAGAGTATCTTCATTATTATTATTATTATTTTATCCTCATTATATTGCAGAGAACAAAACTAACGAGATCATTTCAACAGTATAAAAAACAAAACAAAACAAAAAAAAAAGTACAAAATCTCTTGAGAAAAATGAAATAATAAATTAAATTGTTTTTAATTAATTTAAAAAAAAAAAAAAAAAAAATACATACCACGTACAGGTGCTGGAACAATAAGTCCAGTAATCATTTCTTCACTCATAACTGGTGGATCAGTTGGTGGTGGTGGACAAACAAGACTTTCAATAATTTCATCAGTAACTCTCATTGTACCAGTTAAATCTGGTGGTTCAGTTCTTGATGATCTCATCATCATACATAATGCCAACTCTTCTTGTAGTACACTTTCCAAATACATCATATCCAGGTCACTCACAATTGCTCCATTAATAACCATTATCTCATCACTTTTTATAATACCTGCAGTTATTATTAATTATTTATTATTATATTGTTTTTTTTTTATGATACAAAATATTAATTAAATAAATAAATTGATAAAAAATATAATTAAGTTTCAATTGATTATCGTATTGATATTGATAAAATAAATGTGAGCTTGGAAAATATAAAAAAAAAAAAACCTTTTAATAGCATCTATTTGACATTGAGTCACATTTTTATATGCATATATTTACACTTTGCTTATAGACTTTTATTCTCTTTATTTTTTCAAGTACGAAGGGGTTGCATTTTTTATAACTAAAACCAACCAAGCGACACTCATCAAGCTTACATTTATTTACTTTTTTTTTTTTTTTCATCCGAGAACGACAAAAAATCAATACAACTCTTACACGTAATATTTTTTTCAATCATTTTCCCAATATTTATTAATCCCAAATATATATATTAAATTAATTATTTACCATTATGCATTGCAACACTTTTATCCTCAACACGACTGACGTAACAACACAATTCATCTTGTCTATCTGAATTTTCAATAAGTTCTGCTTCAACAGAAAAGCCCCACATTTGATCAAGTGTTGTTCTTTGTAGTTCAACTTGATAAAGTATTTTAGCACATACCTCAACCATCTCATGTGTATGTAGCTATTTTTAATATAAAAAAAAAAAAATTAAATAAATATATAATAATCAATAAAAAAATTAACAGTTATTGACATTGACGTTATGAATATTCATTCAATTGTAAAAATAAAAATAAATACTTACATAAGTTTCAATTCCATCAGTTCTATGAGGCACAAAATAATTGTGATCTTCCATTTCACGACGTTTTTTAACACGTACAAAATGCTCCATTGGATTAAGTCCTTTTCTACTACATGCACTTGCTAAAAATTCTTCAACAGTCATTCCTTCACGTAAAAATACCGAGACCAGCTAAATCAAAGAGCGATAGAAACAAAAAAAAAATTCATGTAAATATATACTTATTAAATTGAATTATTAATTTTTTAAAATTCCGGATAATAAAAATTAAATTTTCATGGTTTAATTAATAGTAATTTCAATAAAAGGCAACAAAAAAAGACTTGATGATCAAATTGATTTTAATTAACGATAAAAAAAATTTAAATTGATGTTTAATTAAAATAAATAATGATAATTTTACAAGTAAAATTAATTAATTAATTTTTATAATTTTACCTGATTTTCTGGTATTGTTACTTTGACACTTTTTTCATCATCACGTGATGACATTTGCATTGATCTACGACTTGATGCACTATTTGATCTTGATAATAATGGTGGTCTTCGTTTAGTTGCACCACGACCAGCAAGTAAATTATTAAGCAAAGATGGACTACGTGCACATATAAATGCATGAAATGAAGATACAGTAAATACACCAAGTTTGTTGAGGGTTTGTTTTGTTGCACGTGATACATGAGTCAATAAACTCTGTTGAAAATATAAATTAATTATTTTAATTTAAATATAAAATATAAATAATAGCATCAAGTTTATTTATATAAATATTAATTTTACCTTTGGATTTGGTAATTCTCCACTTTGTAAACTAGCCATATAACATCTAAGACGAAATTGTTCACAATGTAAACGTTCAAGATTTTCTTCCCACTGTACTATTTGACCATTTATTTCTTGTTTTGTATCAACATCAGATACAACTGATTGTTGAAGATCAGCCATGTGTTTTAACTTGTAATCCTATTAATTAATTTTAAATAAAATCAATAATAATAATAATAAAAATATAAATTGAAATATAAAAAAAAAAATAAACTTACTGATTCAATGGCTTTGTCCAATCGAAATATTTCTTCTTGAAGAAGATGTAGAGTACCTGTTTTACCACGATGACGAGCAAATGCAGCAGCACAAGCTGAATGAATACTATTCACCCAATTTTCAAGTTCCACTTGACATGGTGCCTAAAAAAAAAAAAAACATATATCCGTATAAAAAATGAAGTTATTTTTTTTCTATTTTATTGATGATCAATCAATGAGCCACTTGTCTCAATACATAAGACAAAATAAATTAAAAACAAAGATAAAGATATTCACTTGAAATTTGAAATAGAATGGGCGACAATTGCGTGTATAGCTTTCATTCATAAAAAAAAAAAAAAAAAAGACAAAAAGAAAATGAAGTGGAAAAAAAATGAGATAAAAAAAATAAAATAAAATGAGGTGTTTCTTTGAACTAAAGGGGCTAGAAGAGTCTACAAGTATATCCACTCAACAAGAGGGATAAAAATGTGTACAAAAGTTTGAAAAAAAAAAATAAAAAAAAAATATCTCAATCCCCTAGAATAAATCATGAAGATGATGATGATTATTTTTTTTTTTGTCTTTTTTTATTTTTAAATATTAAAAATGAATAATTTACAGTTGAAAAAATATTTACCTGGAATAAATATGCATCACCAAATGCTGTACTCAAGCAAAAAATATAATCTCTTTTTGGATGTTCTGGTATTGGTTGCATAATAGCACCATCAACAATAATAAGATGTTTTGGTGCTGTTTCAACAGCTCTACTTTCATGTGAATCACATGGATAAAATAATAATGTTGTTCCTTTTAAACAAACCCAGTATCCTTTCCATCCACGTTTTCTTGCCAATTCAATTTGATGTTTTTTACGAAGTAGCCATTTTTTAACACTCAAAAAACTGTTTAAATAAAATTAAAAGACATTTATAAAAAATTCAATATAATTAATAAAATAATTATAATTATTTTCATTTAAATTTACCCAGCTTTACGAACAGCACCAGTACAATTAAAAGAAGCAGCAGCAGTTCCAGTTTGTTTAGCTCTGTATGGTGAATTCATAACACTCTCACCATCATCATCATCACTGACTGCAGTTGTCAAAGACATTCTGTCATCATCCGACATCTGAAAGGCACAAGCAAAAAAAAAAATAAAAAAAAAACAAATAATTATTATAAATTAAATTTAAAATGAAATACATAAGCTTGAAGATGATAAAATTTCATTTGGTATTTATTTGTTTTATAGAGAATAATAAAAAACTACCTTTTTACAAGATCCATTGTTACCATTTGTTATTCTAATATCCGGATCAAATGATACAACTTTTTTTAAAAATTCAGCATTACAATCATCCGCAGTAATATGCGGATGATAATGACAATAACAACTTTCTTTTAATAATTTCATATTTTTTTTAGATGTACCATTTATTTTAAACATTATATCTTTTTTAGCATTAGTTAAACCATCAATATATCTATGTGCCCATGTACTTAATGCATCATTTATAATATTTAATAATTTAAAATAATAACCATCACCAGATTGATTAACTTTATCCTCAATATTTTTACAATTAAACCAATATAATTTTTTACTATCATTAATATCAATAACACTTATTGTATGACGTTTACATGAACAAAAATATTTTTTACATTTACGTTTATGTAATTTTTTTATATTTGTATGATCATTGTAACATAAATTTTTATTTGAACAATCATCATCACCACAAGCACCACAACCTCTGATACTCAACAAATCTGGAAAACTCGATGCACTTCCCAATCGACATTTTTGATCTACCATAACTTTGCCAAGTTATAAAAAAAAAAAATATTTATTTTTCAAAAAAACAAATAATACAAAAAGTTTTTATAATAAAAAAATTTTTTGTCTATGGTCAAGATGACACGTTTTTTTTTTTCCATTATTTATTAGCCAAGTTTTTTTGTTTTTATATTTATTTCTTCTTCAACAATTGTCTTCAATGATGCTGAATAAATTTTTATTTTTATTTTTTTCTTTTATTGTCTTCACAAAGTTACTTTGCCAAATTTTTTTCTACTTTGGAATTATGAATTTTTATTTTCTTTTATTTTACAATTTACTTGTTAAATATATTCGAGAAATATTTTCGAAATTTATGATGGTATGCTTTGATGACATTCTCTGACTGTCAAAGCAAGTATTTTGAATTTCGATGACAATAAAATTCATTCAAATGTTTAATTAATATATATCATTTTAATTGAATTTATTTTTAATTAATTTATTTCACCAGGTAGATTTAATGTTTGTGTCATTAAAATTGATGCAATTGGTGAAAATTCTTTGACTGCAAATTTAACAGCACATATTACAAGTGTGTACGTTATGTACAGTGTAAAAATTTTATAAGCTCTTTGCATTTTACATTATGATAATTAAACTTTTTTCAAATATTTTATTATAAATAATTTTGATTTGATATTTATTTAAATTTATTTATTTTGTTATCATTGCTCCATTATTTTTTTTATATTATTAAAATATTTTTTTATATATAAAAATATGTATTATTATTATTTTATTCAATTTTCATTAAAATATTATTTAAACTCTACAAGTGTTTTAATCATTAAATACAGGGGAAGGCAAATATTTTTATGTCATCATATTATCAACACACCGGAAGTCATTGGCAAATGGGGAAAATAAAAATGAAAAAATCCGGATGTCAAAGCCGATTATCCAAACAATTATGATGATTATTTAAATGAGGACAATTTTATCACTTGAAATATTATTAATTATTTTTTAAATTCATCTCTTTTACTGTTCCACTTTAGTATCCAGCTGTATTCACTGGCATAAACAGACAATCAAGAATCCCAGGTACTAGGTCAATATTTAGCGGGAAAATTTAACAACAGATGAATCATTGATTCACTGCATCATTTATTATATATATTATATTATTTTTTTTTTTTTCTACTTAATTATTTAGCCACTCATTAGCTGCATCACAAATTAATTTTAATTAATTAATTTATTAACGGTCGACGTCAAAATTTATTTATGATGACAAATAGACGTCGACCGTATTATTAAATTTTCACTTGTCAATAAATAAATAAGAAATCAATTAAATATTTTTTAAATATATCATTATTTATAAATATAAATTTTCACTTATTTCAAGCTATACCAAATTAATGATTTAAATAATTTTTCATCACCCCATTTGTATATTAATTAAAAAAAATATAAATAAATTTTTATTTCTATATATTTTTTTTTTTTTTTCTATTGATAGTAACGAGGATGCACTTGATAATCCAGGTGATAATTAAGTATGAGCACCGAGTAATGAACAAGAAGAAGAACAAGAAGAAAAAAAAAATTAAAAAGTAAAGGGTAGTGGGTTAATAAAAGTGGGTGTTAAATGAAAAAAAACAAAAAAAAAAAATAGTAAAATAACAAGAGATAGAGCGCTTGCTCAGTGTTATGATGTTGATGATAATGTTGATGATGATGATGTTGATGATGTTGTTTTTGATTGTTTTGTTGATGTATATATATATATTATATTTATGATCAAGTTGACTGGTGTCGTCAACGTCGAGCTTTTAGCAACGTACTGTACTGATTTTGTGTATTCGTTGCATAGCAGAGAGGCCAGGGTATATATCCCCTGCTTTAGCCTCCCTCTGTGACGCATCTATACACAGACCTTGGGGGGGAATCAATACTAGACCAGCAGTAAAAGCACTGTGTGTTAAAACATGTAGCTTTGTATGTGGTGATGATGGTGATGGTGGTGGTGGTGGTGGTGGTACAGAGAGTACGTAGATAAAATAGAAAGAGAAAAAAATAAATAAATAAATTTAAAAAAAAAAAAAAATGAAAATTGGAGGGGGGTTGAAAAATATGGAGGGATGATTTTTAAGACACGCGCGTAGATGAGATATTTTAGTACTTTGCTGCAAGCACTAGGTGGTGCTTTTTTATTTAAAATTTTTTTTTTTTTTT
>MKYW01000007.1:2876696-2895069 GCA_015776835.1 Aphidius ervi
AAAAAATATTCAAGTACCCTTGAAAAAACATGGCCGCAAGCTAGATTTATGACGCTCGAGTTCACGCAATTCTCTGAATTTAAATGACATTTTATATTTCAACGTAAAAAAAAAATATTTAAAAATTATCTTTGAGATATTTTGAAAACTATATATCATAAAATTTAAATTTCAAAAAAAGATTTAAAGCCAAAAAAAATATAATAAAAAAGATTAAAAAATTAATTTAAAATAAAAAATAATTTATAAATTTTAATTAACAATTTGTTAAATAAATAATATAAATTATTTATTTAAAAAAAAAAAAAATCAAATGAGTTTATAAAATAAAAAAAGAAAAGTGTTTATAGTTGATGAATAATAACTATTCAATTTTTGATATAAAGATAAAATAAAAAATAAATCTTGCAGATATACTGCATCGATATATTTATTTTTATATAGTATATAAAAAAGGGCGGTGGTAGTTGATGATTACCGGAGAAATTGATTTGCGCATGTACCTGTTGGTAACTTGACATTTTACCTCATTCTCTTGTTATTATTTTAATATATATATTTATAATTTCCTTGTGTGCTTATTTAACTCTATATATCATTTGACACACGCAACCATATTATAAATAATAATGCCATTTTACGACATGATCACTTTGCCACAATTATTAACGAGGCCAATATCCGACTGCCTCATGATGATAACACTATCAAATCGACAATGTTGCACGAAATTACAATAATCCAAAAAAAAAAATATACAAATGAGTATTAATAAAATGTCCATAAAAAAAAAACTTGAAATAATTGATATTTTTTTTTCAGTAGAAATATCCAAAAATAGTCAGACAAATTTCATAGAAAATATTTTTTTTTTTAATTCGAAATATCTCAAGATAAATATTTTTCTTTTATATCATATGTTGAGAATTTACAAGTCCAAGAAATTAATGTTTATTTCCAGTAGAAAAAATAATCAACGAGTAAAAAGAGAAATTAGAAAAAAAAAAAAAAAAACAGATTGCAGGGTCAGTAGGTTATCGATATTTGTCCTTGGTTTATTTGTAAAAATAGATTCACTGGGATGCCAGAGGCAAGGATACGTATAGAAAAATATATCTTTTATTATTTATTTATTATTATTTTCTTATTAGTTGACACGTGGTTTCACATCGTTGCATACAATACAAGCTTGAATGATTTAGACCAAGGAAAATCATAAGAAAAACAATGAATAAAAAATGTTTTTTTTTTTTTTTAAAAAAACTTTTTAAATTTATTCACTTGTATCAATGGATTGGTAGAAATTTTTTTCTTTTCCTTTTTTTTGGCAGTTTGTCATGTGTAGTGATTTATTAAACAGTGTGAGTTTGAATATTTATTAGAAATTTTTTTATAAAAAAAAAAAAAATGAGATGCAAAAATTTATTGAAAGATAAATTTTTTGTATTTTTATTTTATTTATGTCAAATAATCAAAATGGCTTTTGACTGTACAGTTAAAAATAAGTTTAAATTGAATAGATATTTCAAGGCAATATGTTAAATTGATTTTATTTATTTTTTTCATTCCCAGATGTATTTTTATTTAAATTGATTTTTTTTTTTTTTCATGTCAAGCAATGTTGGAATTTGTCATGACTTTATTTATTGTAAAAAATTGTAATTTATTTAAATTTCATATAGTAAACTATCAGTAGAATTTGTAGATAATTTATTGAATAAAAAAAAAAATCTGAATGTCAAGTTAAAAATTAAAAACTCACCTCTGATGAAGTCAAGTAGCATAGCCTTGAATCAGTACTCTCTAATGATGCTTGTTGCACTATTCCATATCTTCCATCTCTGTCTGACATGTAATCTGATCTAACACTGTCTTGTCTATCAAATGTTCCTCTGAAATTAAAAAAAAAAAAAAAAAATTAATTCACAAATGTAAATTTATATATTGAATATTTATTTTTACTTTGAATGTCAAACTTGACTTTGAATATCAATTGTATACAAAGAATTTATTTTTTTTTTATTTTATTTTTCAAGCACCAAGTGTTGTCCTCAAAAGCTACAAGCTTTATGACACAATAGAATTAAAATATGTATACTAACGTGACAATAAACACATCAATATTCAAGTATGTTAAATAAAAAAAAAATATATATACAAATCAAAATAATTCAAACATCAAGACAATTTGTCTTTTATTTTTTTTTTTTCTAAACAATTTTTAAAAATATATTTTATAGAACATTTGAAAAAAATTGTTCTACATTTTATATGGCTGCTCAATTTATTTTACAATGACATTTGAATTAAAAAGAAAAGAAAAAAAAAAACTAATTAGAACATCATCGAAGAGAGAGAGAGAGAGAGAGAAAAAAAAATATAAAACTTGATTTAATTTTAATCCAATTTGATAAATATTTACCGTTGTTCCATAGAATCAGTTCTGTTGGATTTATAACCACTGTCATTGAGACTTCCCTCATGACGAAGTGATGGCAATGAATCCCACGGTGATTCACGTTTATGTCCTCCAATGTAGCCTTGATTTATAGAATTTGATTGAGCTGAACCAAGTGTTGAACTACCTGATTGCCAACCATCTGAATGACGAAACCATTGAGCTCTTGCTGATTCTCCAATGCAACTTGCACATCTTAATTAAATTTAAATTAAAATTATTAAAATTTAAAAATTAAATTAAATTAATTAACTTGTTAAATTAGCTTCTTACTTTGGTTCATATTTTGAATTATAATCACTCAAATATCCACGTTCTCTTTCAGCTTCACGATCACGTTTTTCTCTTATTATTTCATTTCTGTCACTGTAATAACCATCACGATCTTTGCTATTTTGTCTATCATTACAATAACGATATGACAATGGCAATGTCGATGATTTATTTGAACTTGATCCTATATTAGAAATAATATTTTTTAAATTATTATAACACTTTAAATCAATATCATTGTTATCACTATAATTATTATTATCATCATCATCAAATATAATTGTTCTTTCAAAGTGTCCAACAATCTTCCATTTATCACGTGATGGTGATTCAAATGATAAATACCATCCGACACTATCACGTCCACGAGAAAAGCTCATTATCTTTCAGTAAACTAATTGACGCGTGACTCGATTAAAATATACTATAATTATTTTTTTAAAAATAATTTATTTATCATTTAATAATATTATAATTATTTTAGTGATAAAATACTTACGCCTGCGTGATGCATGTGGTGTACGTTGTTGTTGATGTAGTTGTTGTTGTTGTTGTTGTTGTTGAACATTTATAGGAATATTCTCAGCAAATTCTGTAAATAATAATTTATTGATTTAGATAAAAATATATTAAAATATTAAGCTTGATGATAAATTAATAATACATTTTTTTTTAACTTAAATATTATAAAATATAATTTGGGAAATAGAAATTTGTTAATATTCAAATACAGCTTTTATTAATTTTAAAATAAAAATAGCTAAGCTTTTGTTTTTTTTATTGAATCATTGATATAAAAATTTAATAAATTTGTTTTAATGCTATGCTGTAAATGAGTATAAACATTATAATATCTACTTCACCTAAATTTTCCATACTCTGGGTGAGAAGTGCTTCAAATGTATGTAGACTGTAACTCTCAGCATCCATTCCTTTGGCCAGTGTATTTCTAAGATGTCTCTCATATTCAAGTAGTAATCTGCTGCTTGGACTTCCTGGTGTTGATGCTGATTGCATATTTGGTGGTGGTGGTGGTGGATGATGATATGATTGACCACTGTTGTAACGTCTACCATTGCAATGATTTGATTGTTGCTGTTGTTGTTGATGATGATGGTGATGATGATGATGCTGCTGTTGTTGTTGCATTGATGGTGGTGGCTGCTGCATTGGCTGCTGCTGATGTTGTTGTTGTTCCATGTCTGAATTACCATTAGATGAACTTGGTGTTGTTGCGTAACATTGATTGTCAAATATTACGTTGTCAGATGGTGGTGACATGTCACCACTGCATCGATTACGTTCCAAATCTAAGTACATCCTGCTTCTGCCGCCTAAGACAGAGCATATATGCATACGTGCAATATTTAAATACTCACAAATTATTACTCTACACTCATGCAACTACATATATCAAATTTAAATTAAATAATTTAAAACCAAATATTACTATTCTAATTAAATAATAATAATAATAATAATAGATTTTTGCTTTTTAAAATATTATTATCAAGCAATATATTAAAATAATTAAATGTATTTTATCAATAAATAAAATGAAAATTAAACATTCAATTTTAATATAATATTATCAATAAAAAATAAATTAAAAACTAATCATGCAAAATTATTTTTAAATAAACCTACAATATGGTTCCTCTAAAGTTTAAAAAAAAAAATAATAAAAATTTTATATAAATAATTACACTGTCAATATTAAAAATAAAAATAAATTACTTTTCATAATAATATAAACTAACCAGAATATTGTCGTGCCATATCATGAGCACTTCTTGATCCTTGAAATTTATTATTATTATTATTATTATTATTATATGGATTTCTGTATGGATGTACATAATTTTCATTTTCTGCTTCAGATTGTATATATCTTTGATTACTATTATTATTATTTGGATGATAATGATAAGAATGATGACTATGACGTTTACGTGTCATTTCAGGTGATGTTGCTGGACTATCAACACTTGACATTGGTTTAAGCATTCTTTTAAGTGTACTTGAATCAATATTCATACCATTATTTTGACTATTATTATCAATTCTCATATCATCTGTACTTTTACTTTTAGATCTTCTACCATTATTATTATTACTATTATGATTATTAATAAACATATGTCCATTATCCATTTCTAGTTCAGTATAATCTGCTGATTTTGTATGATGTAATTGTTCTTTACGTGATGTTTTGTGTCCTAATGTACCACCAGCTTGTGTACCTTCGGATTTTAGTGTTTCACGTTCACTGCCATTTTGTTGAGTTGAACTATCCTGATGTTTCATTCCTTTTTTAGGTGATATACCATTGTCTTTGTCATCTGGACTATCAATCTTAATTATTTAAATAAATAAACAAAATAAATAAATAAATTATACTTGTATTTTATTTAAATTTGATATATTAAAATAAAATTATACCTGTGAAGCAACATTAGAAGTACCAATTCCAATGTTTGCTGTTTTTGGTGTTGTTTGACAAGTTTCAGATTGTTTATCTTTTCCAATATGTTTACATGATTCACCAGACTTGATTGTCTTACCAGATACTGTATCACTATTATTATTATTATTATTACTACTATTATTATTATTATTATTATTATTATTATTATTGACATTGTCATATAATGATGCACTTGATGTTGCTGATGTTACTTTATCACGTCCAGGCGTCATCTCCATGTCTGATGAACGAGTCATATTTCTTGGTAGTGTTGATGCGCCTGCGTTATAAAATTTTATAATTTATTATCAATAAATAAGTGACATAATTAATAAAACTATTATTATTATTTATTAGAAAATAATTACAATTAAATCTTGGATCACGACTACGAAGTCTTGCCAGTTGTTCAGGTGGCATACAAGTGCATTGTGGTGCTTTTGATCTACTTGGTGATGCTGGTGTTGATAATGGTTTTATTCGTGGTTTAACCTTTTGTTTATTTCCTGAATCTGGTAGCTTTAATGAATATGATGAGGGTGCTTTTCTTGGTGTCTTTGATGAAGGTGACTAATAATAAATGTCAATTTTTTTTTTTTTTTTTAATTATAATTAAATGTCAACACATTNAAATGTCAACATTAATTAATCAATAGCTTTATATTTATATATACTTACACAACAATCTTTAAATTGTTTAGCATCAATTGGTGATGTAAAATTTAAACCCCATGTGTCATTTGTCATTGTGTCTTTCCAATAAATAAAACATTCAGATGCTTGACCAATTCTTGTGCCTAAAAAATTAACAAAAATATATTTATTTTACAGAAAGAAAGATTTCATTAACACAAAGATGTTGTATATTATTTACCTGGTTGTACAAGTCGTACATCAAGAATCTTGTCAACCTGACTATTGTAGGCAGTAATATGGAAGACCAATTCAGGTGAATCTTGAAGACAACGTATATTAACAGGCACAAGATCCTCGGAAACTTGTTGCCACTTGACAGTACCAGTACCACTTGCACTAACATGAAATACTTCAGCCCAAAGCCTAAAAAATTCTCAATAACATGTCAGAAAATATATTTCTTTAAATTAACAATAATTTTATTTATAAATAAATATTTACTATGTTAATTATTTGTTTTTTTTTTTCATTTAGACCTCAAAATTATTATTTGGAGTATAAAAGAGTACATGCAAGAGAAAATTGAATAACTAAAACTACTGGACAATTCATGCAAAGCATCGTTATCAGTGATAGATGAAAAGACAAGATAAAAAAATATCAAAAAAAAATACTTTTTAGAGACAAAATGTTTGCAGTAATGAGCATGTGAGTGATGTGCGTATGTTTGTGATCAATGGACAATGTTTTAAAACTCAAAGAAGTAGTAAAAATAAATTAAAAAAAAAATAAACAAAGATGCATGAGAGGCTTAGAGTGATATTTTTTTTTGAAAAAAATTGAACAATTGTGTTCATGGTAAGTACAAAAGAGAAATATGGTCTGTTAAAATTGGAAGGAACAAATGTGCTTCACTGCAATAATTGTAATAAGATAGATAAATCCATTTGAGGATACATACTTTACTTGGGCTCAATTGGCAGTACACACAATAAAAAACATGGTCAATCAAAAGCGGGTCGTGGTGGACAGTGTTGTAAAAGAGATTTATACTTATTTTAAAAAAGTACATTGACAAGACAATTGCACGTGTGCTCGACGACATCCAGAGAGAAAAAAAATAAAAAAAAAAAAACCTAAACTATATTGTTTTTTTGGTATCATTATTAATAAACAAAAAAAAAATTATTTTATTGTTTTTTAATTGTTAAATAATTATAGAACAAGAGTTTAAAAATAAAAATAATAAAATCACTTTGATATAAAATAATTATACATTATTTGTAAATTGAAAAAAAAAAAAAGGGATTGAAGGGTTTTGTCAAAGGATTGACTCAAATATCAGAGGGTTTATTATTATATAAATGTGTGATTTAATGAAATGATTGAATAGCATGGTATGCGCACCTCTTCTTTTCTATTACGCTTCCGCACCTGAGCAATGGACCAGAATCACCCCTGTGACTGCCACCACCACCACCAAGACCACCTCCACCAGTTCCACTTCCTCCTCCACCAGCAGTACCACTCCTTGCACCAATCTGCCATGGTGAATCTTCATCTCGATAACGTGGCTTTGACAGGGGAGCACAACTACATGCTGATAATTTATTTCCCATTTTTTTTTTGCTTTTAATTTATATTTTTTTTATAATATAAATTATTTTATTATTTATTATTTGACAAGTAATATTATTAATTTAATATTTATTTTATATTATTATTATTATTATTATTATTACTATTAATTTTTATCAGTTTTTTTTTTCTTAATTTCAAGTCTCAATTGTTTATCTTTGGCATTCAGTCTAGTACCTCATTTCTTGATGTCTTTTTTTCTCTATTTATCTTTGACACAATTTAATTTGGCCCAGTTACTCTTGTACTCAGTTCTTTGCTTAATATTTTTTCTTTTTTTTTTTTTTCTTCTTTTTTATTTTTTGTTTCATCAGCTTTTATAAATATTTTTTTTTTTTTTTTCTATTTGGCTCTTTTATATATATTTGGCACCATTTAAATCCAGGAAATAGTCCTGGCTACATGTTTATTATTTTTTATTATTTAATTTGAGTGTTAATTTATTTTTCCTTTTTGTATTTTCTTCTTTTTTTTTTTTTTTTTAATTTGAAGGAAGCACTGAAGTTGTATAGGAAGTAGAATTGATTATGATTATCCAATCAAAGTGTGAGGTCATTTTTTTATTTTTATTTATTGTCACATTATTGATGACAATTTTTTCGTTGATAACATCTTCATCTTGTGATTTCTGTAAATGAAAATTTAAAAATATAAATTATTATATTATTTAAACAATAATAATAATTTTTTTTTCTTTATATATTAATATGTGAATATAAAAAAATATTACAAAATGAAAAAAAAATAAAAATGTAAAGTAGAACGAGTAAACGAGTAGTCAGACCTCATTTTTTGTTAACTTTTAACTCGAGGCAATGCTCACTGATGATTACATTGTAAAAATGACAGATGTAACATTTATCAGCTAATCACTAAAAATCACTAGCAATCGAAATTAAAAAGAATTTTCTTTTTAATTAAAAAAAACCAAGAAGAAACATTTAATTAAAAAAAAATTTTAATTCACCATTTTTGTATATTTTTTTTTTTAATCAACAAAAATTAAAAACAATTTATTATAAATTAATAAATAATAGTTGACAATAATAATACGAATAATATTAAATAATTATTTATTAGTTTATAATTTTTTAAATGTTTTAAATCTCTTTTTATTTAAATGAAAAAAAAATGTTTTAAATTTTTATTGATAGTTTTTTTTTTGGTATTATTTATATTATTGATAAAAAAAATAATATTAAATTGTAATTTGTAATAATATTATGTGTATTTTTAATGGCTAAATTAATTTAATTAAATTGTTAATATTAATGTTGATTATTAGATGTAACAATGTATGAAATTTACAAGTGAATTGTAGATAAACACACACACACATGATTATCCGGGTGACAAGAATAATAATAATAATTATTATTGACTAATATACTAAAATTATTATCAACAACTTGTTCTCGTTATTATTCATCAAACATCCATATAACTAATTAATGTATATATACACAAGTTAAAATTGAATTTCCATTGACAAACTGACTGAAATATTTACACTTTTTTTAATAACACCTTAAAAATGTTGACCCAATTTTTTATATAATATTTTTTTTAAATATTTAAATTTTAATTACAATCAAGATAAATTAAAAATCACTTTTCAAACTATTCCAATAAATTTTCAACTATTTTACGTCTCATTATTAAATATAAATCAAGGAGAAAACATTAAATTAATTAAAAATTATAAAATTTTTTAAAAAAAATATAAATTACTTGTATAGAAGAGCTTGATATGAAAAATAAAATTATTAAATTTAATCAAAAATGTGTCAAATGAAGGGAGAAATTATTCGTGCATAATTCTGAGGGTATATATGGATATTTTGATATTTACGATGTGATGGTAATTTTAGACGTGAAAAATCATTTCCGAAGCCCGTACAAATTACGATCCGATGAAATTGCATACCAGGGTTGTTTCAATCGACCACTATAGACAATTACTAAATTTTCCCTTATATTTAAACCCCCTTTTTATTTTTCTATTCATACATATTATAATATAGATTATAGGGGTTGTCTGATGGAGCTAAAAGCTCAACAATTGCATCCCTATATTCCCTTGCAACAAAATCAATCAATTTTTTTTTATTATTTTAATTAAAATAAATAAATAAAATTTTTTTTTATTTTAAATGTAAATTAAAGACGACTTGATTATTTATTTTTTAATCTTCAAAAGGTCATTATTAAAATATACATTATCTAGTTAATAATTAATTTCATTTTTCCTTTTTTTTTTTTCATTTTAATTTTCTATGTTGATTAAAAAAAAAAAAAAAAGATATTTTACTGGATATACTGTATAAACCAAATATCCAATATCAAATGAATAATTTTTTAAAAGAAAAAAAAAAAAGTTTATATGAATTTTATCAAGCACGATAATTGGCTGTCCAATTCAGTCCATTTTTGGCCGAGACACTGAGGTGTACCTCACTCCACTTTGTCAATGTCATCTAAAAATGTTTCAATATTATTTTCTCAAAGTCACCCCAAAAGACTCGATTAATAAAAAAAAAAAAATATTTATCATTTCAAATTAAACTCTATGTATAATAAAAACAACAAACAACTAAATAAATAATTCAATTTATATATATTTTCAAAATTTAAAAAATTAAAAAAGTATAAATTTATTTATTTATATTTAAAGCTAATAATAATATAAAAATACAGGTTCAATTGACAGTGTAAAGTGGGGTGGGGCAGCCAACAAAAAATGGTTTAAAAAATAGTGAGTTTACGTGGGGCGAGGCCAAGAGGGCACGAACCGAAAGCGTGGCATACATTTTTTTAATTTTTTTAATTTTTTTAAATAGATATCATACATATCTCTCTATAAAAAAAAATGTATTTTTGTATGTTATATAAAATTTTCTACATTTTTCCAATGCCAAAGAAAAAAATAATATTATTATTTTGCCAGATTCAACCCCTGCAGTCGACATAAATTGAGGCCATGCAGAAAAATCATAGACATTGGCACAGAATATTAAAAATAAAATTTAAATTAAATGATGAATAATAAATATATAAAATAAAAATTGAATGTAATTTTTTAAAATTACAATATGAAATTGAATTGTAAAAAAATAAATAAATAAAATATAAGAGGATGGTATAGGGTTAGATGGGTAATAAAGTCGACAAGCTCAATGGGGTGTCTGGTTACTGGAGGGTTGTTCGGAGGACAAGGTACATAGATAGTGGTGAGGACAATGTCTAGCTAGCTATGATGCACTATCTATATATCTCTCTCTCTCTTTCTATCTTCTTCCCTATCATACTTTTTTATCTCTATTGTTGTTATTACTATTATTATTATTTTTTTTTTTTTTGTTAAATTTTTCTAGTATACTTGTCTGTGTAAACGCGTGGATAAAACTAGTTTTCTAAATGCTTATATCGATCTTAAAACTGAGATGCGTTCATCTGTCATCCATCAAATTCTTTTCAATAAATTTCACTATTTATTTTTTATTAACAAACATATTATTATTATTATCATTTTTATTTTTTTTCAAACAATTAAAAATAAATCACTTGAAATTTTTTAACCACTTTTCAAAACAATTCACACAAAAATTTAAAAAAAAAAATAAAATAAAATTTAATCATTATATATATTTAGCAAAAATAAGATAACAAAATTATATTTATAAATAAATAAATAAATACCCAAATTTAATATCAGAAAAAAAAAAAACAAATAAATAATTTTCTTTGTTTTTTTAAAAAAAAAGCACAAAGCACAATATTAAGCACTAATTATTCAAGATTTGATGAAAAAAAAAAAAAAAAAATCAATTAAAGCTCACTTGACATTTAGTCAATCAAAGATAACAATAATAAACAAATAATAAAATAATGATAATGATAAATTGCACTCAGTGACTGCACCTTGAAAATGACGACGCCCAAGAAGAGGGCGGGCAAACGCAGCACGATCACAAATCCCGCACACACTAACTAAAGAGCCCTGTACCTGAAAAATATATTCTACCACCACAAAAATACAAAAAATAATAATAATAATAAAAACTACCCTTAAAAACCTCACCCTATATATATTAACCACAAAATTTTTGTTTAAAAATATAATATTATTTTCACATATTGGATAAATAAATTGGCATATTTATTTATTGATTAAATTATAATGATTTAACAAAATATTAATTAAATAATTAAAAATTGAGCAAATAAGAGAGAATTGAGCAAACACGAGAGCAGAGAGAGTATTATGAGTATAGCGGAAACTCAGCGATCAGATGAGATCGGAATGGGGTCGCACTCAAGGGTTCAAATGATGTATAGAACTATATAAGGTAATGGAGAGAGAGAGAGAGGGGCTGCTATTGTGAAAAATTGAGGGGATGAAATAATATATATAAAAAATATATAAAAAGATAAGGTGTAACGACTTACGGTCGACGACATGGTCGGGGCGCGTCGCGAGACCTCACCCACAACACAAAGTCATATTGAAAATAAATACACAACAACATATTTATAATAATATTATTGTTGTTTTTGTTTTTGTTGTTGTTGTTGTTGTTGTATATATTCTAATCACTGAGCAACAAAAGAAAATATTTAAAAAACACAGTGATAATGTAAACAAATTTAAAAAATAAAATTGATAATTTATTTATTTTTTAAATTAATAATAAATATATTTCTCTAAATTTTTTTTTATTTATCTTTTTAGATAACGATAGAATGTAAAAAAAAAAATAATATTAAAAAAATAAAATTTTAATAGTTATTAAAAATAGATATATTTAAATTGATAAAAAAAAAATATTTTTTTTTATATTTTAAGTTTAAATTTAAATGATAATTAGTTTGGGTTAATAATTTATTATAAAACTCACCTAAAATATTATCAACACTTGATTATTATTATTTTTTATTTTTTTTAATTAATTTTTTTTTTGTATTTTTATACTTTTATCGCTTCATTGATATTTATGAAATTTATAATAATTTTTGTTTATATTTTATATTTGTTTTTTTTTTAATTAAAAATTTTTAAATAATATATTAATATTTATATTTTACATCCTCGTGTGCACTAGTTTCGCGCAATATTATCCGGATCGTAGTCATGGATACTGCGGAGGAGGATCAGGGCAGGCCCTGGACCCCGCACGACATCACCCAAAAATGTCGATATTCAAGCCAACTGTAATATCCGCCCGTGCGCCAACCCTTGTATATTTTATTTATTTATTTATAAATAAATAAACCCTTTTTTTTTGATAAAATATATGTCTATCAATCACACACTTAATTTTTTATCAATTTATTTAAAAATTAAATATAAAAACCACTATAAAAAAAAAAAATTTCACAATAACTTTTTATGTTTCACAAAAAATCTTCTCACAATTGCACAAAAAAAATAAGCTTAAACAATTAATTAATTAATATCCAAAAAAAAAAAAGGAAAATAAAAAGCAAGCTTTTAAATTAATAATTTCACAGAGCTTTTATGGCAAATGAATGTCAAGAAAAAGGAAAAAAAAAAAAAAAACAAAAATATATATCAAAAAATTTTGTTAATAATTGAATGAAACAATAAAAAAAAAAAAACAATAATATTTTCCGGAAAAATTTATCAAATATTATAAATGAAAACCGGTATAAATTTGACAAGTAGGAAACTGACGAGGAACAGTATGTGTACTCGTTGAACGTGAGTTCGAGTTGGCACGATCACGGAGCTTTTTTGGTGGACAAAATTCGTACTCCTATATTTTTTAGTCTATATTGATGGCCCAGTGTATATATACACATATCTGTATGTGTATTTAATATATAGATGTTGTTTATTCAAGTCAGGGAGAGAGAGAAAGAGAGAGATAAAAATAGGAAAAATTATTATAAAAAGTGCGAGAGAGATTGGTTGGTTAGTACAGTAGATAGATACTAGGTAGGTAGGTAGGTAGGGCAAGACAAGAGGATCAAAGAGGGGTTGTGTTGTATTAAATAAGGGGTAGTAAAATTGAGGGAGGAAAAACGTATTCGGGGTGTAACGCCTTGTACATTGGTAAAATATAAGAGGAGGTAGTGGTGTTACCATGACAATCCACGATCGATACTAGACTTGCGCAATCAAATAAATTTTACCCAGCAAAATTTATCTCTGTATTCACTCAATTTCTTTTTTTTTCTATATATATATATATGAGTAATTGTATATATACACAAAGTGAATAAATACACTGCCATATATATACATTTATAGATAGATGGATAGATGGATGAGAGTGAGTTGATGAGTGAGTTTGACGAAGAAGAAAAACTAAAAAAAAAAAAAAAAAAAGCTAGATGAAGAAGAAAAAACTCATGATGGTTATAAAACTTTAAAATAAAATAACTTTAAGGGTGGATAAATGGGTAGTGGGTAGGTGGAGGGATATACTGGGGGATGCAGAAGAAAAAAGATAAAAAATATTTATCAAGTGTTGGGTTGCTTGATGGAAAATCTTGACTGTGTCTTGGCTTGTTCTGCAATTTATCGTTACATCATTAGATAAATATTTTTTTTTTTTTTTTTTTNGTGTTTGTATTTTTTTTTTTTTTGGATTTTAATATGAAAAAAAATTTGGATAGAAATAAAAAAATGAAATATCCTATGGTATGAAAAATAGAAAATTTATGAGGAAGGGGAAAAGTGTATCAAGGCGTCGGCTATGCCCCTCTTGATGCTCTTCTTGGTTTACATGGAGGATCCAACGCAGCCAGGTCATCGTACATTTAGTTTTTTCTATTTTTTTTTATTTATTTTTTTTTTTGTATATAGTTGACAAACCATCAGGATTGTCACTGGGAAAATGCGATAGGTACTTTATTTGTTTTTTTTATTTATTGACAATTGGAAATGACATTTTTTCATGACAATGTTCTTTATTTTTGTTTTTTATGTTTTTATTTATTTGCTGGGGTGATGAAAGAGGATTAAATTTATTGGCTTGTTGATGTAAAAAAGTTGTAGGATTATTTTCAAGAATATTTGAAATATTGAGTTTGAATTATTGATGAAGAAATAATTAAACTTGTTAGAGAAAAAAAAGCTTTGATGAATTATTAAAAATCAAATTAATTTTAGATGATGGAGAGAGGCTTTTTTTTTTTTAGTAATTTTAATATTTTTTCGTTGGTTTAAATGAGAATTTGATGAGGTACATTTCCACCTGTGACATCAATTTTTCATATTTTATAAGAGTTTAATTGACTAAAAATATGACAGGATGTAATTTATTTTTTTTTTTTTGTACCATCTGACATATGACATATTAATTGTAGCAAAAAAAATGTTCATTAAAATACAAGTAGCATTTTTTACCAACATTCAAATAAATTTTCTCATTAAAAAATATCTTGATTAAGTATATTTTATTTTTTTATAATAAAAATATTTACCCACCTGCAATTTGCAAACGCATATTCAAATAATTTTTTTTTTTTTAAATTTTCAATCGTATCAACAGTCGATAAAAACAAAATAAAATAAATTAATTTTCAATTTTATATTAAAATATACAACAAATATAAATAAATTAAATTAAATTAAAAAAAACTCACCAATAATAATTATAAATATCTTTTTTATAAAATCAAAAAAAAACAAAATCCAATTAATAATAAAATCCAGCAGCTCATTGTAAACACTCTCAATAAAAATGTCTATAAAAACTCACAATTTATAACATAAAAATAATAAACACTAGTTAAACAATGATATAATCAGTTAATAAAAATAAAAAACAATAATATAAATACACTATTATGATAAATCAACAATTTATTAATAAACAACAATAAAAATTAAAAACCACACACACGATAGAGCACGATAGAGAGTGAGACACAGATTAACAGGGTTTTTTTCCATGCTAATGTTTTTGCAGTGAGAAAAAATATGGAAAAAAAAAAATACAACAATGGCGGTCAAGTTCCACCAAAGTGACATCTATTTAAAATAATAAAAAGTATTCCGGACAGGTATAAAAACACTGTTCACACATTAAAAACGGTCTTTTTCTGTCTGACCGCTAACAGACTAAAGTACTGAAGAGACAAAACATTGATTCAATTAATCCACGTGGTTAATTTAATTTAATTGAATTACATTACAATAATAAATTAATAAAAACAAATTTGAAAAATGGCAGATTATGTTATTGGTGATAATAAAAAAACATCAGATATACCAGTACCAGATGATGGAATGTCTGCTGCTGAATTATTCAACAAGGGTGATGGTTTAACTTACAATGATTTTATCATATTACCTGGTTACATTGATTTTATTGCTGAAGAAGTTGATTTATTATCATCATTAACTAAAAAAATAACATTAAAAGCACCATTAGTATCATCACCAATGGACACTGTCACTGAATCAGACATGGCGATTGCAATGGCACTTTCTGGTGGTATTGGTATTATTCATCATAATTGTACACCAGAATATCAAGCAAGTGAAGTACACAAGGTAATATTTAAATATATATTTATTGATTTTTATTTGCTTTAATCCAAGGACAAATAACATGATCCTATTACAACACATCAATAGGATGTAATTTGATAATGATTGATGATGATTTTTTTTTAATTTTTAACAGGTGAAGAAATACAAGCATGGTTTTATTCGTGATCCAGTTGTTTTATCACCTAATGATACTGTAACTGATGTACTCAAGGTCAAAGCAGAACATGGTTTTTGTGGTATACCAATAACTGAAAATGGTAAAATTGGTGGTAAATTAATTGGCATTGTGACATCACGTGATATTGATTTTCTTGAAGATAAACCAAATCAACAAAATCTTAAACTTGAAACAATAATGACACAACTTGATAAATTAGTAACAGCAAAATCAGGTGTAACATTACAAGAAGCAAATAGTATACTTGAAAAATCTAAAAAAGGTAAATTACCAATTGTCAATGAAAAAGGTGAATTGGTATCATTGATGGCTAGAACAGATTTAAAAAAAAATCGTAGTTATCCAAATGCAAGTAAAGATAAAAATAAACAATTGCTAGTTGGTGCTGCAATTGGTACACGTGATGCTGATAAAGTACGTTTAGAATTATTAGCACAAGCTGGTGTTGATGTTATTGTATTAGATTCATCACAGGGTAATTCAATATATCAAATAAATATGATAAAATATATTAAATCAGAGTATCCTGAATTGCAAGTTATTGGTGGTAATGTTGTAACAACAATGCAAGCTAAAAATTTAATTGATGCTGGTGTTGATGGTTTACGTGTTGGTATGGGTTCTGGTTCAATATGTATTACACAAGAAGTCATGGCTGTTGGTAGAGCACAAGCAACAGCTGTTTATAAAGTATCAGAATATTCAAGACGTTATGGTGTACCAGTTATTGCTGATGGTGGTATACAATCAATTGGACATATTATGAAAGCATTGTGTCTTGGTGCAAGTACTGTTATGATGGGTTCATTACTTGCTGGTACATCTGAAGCACCTGGTGAATATTTTTTTAGTGATGGTGTTAGATTAAAAAAATATCGTGGTATGGGATCACTTGAAGCTATGAATAGAAAAGATGCCAAGGGATCAGCAATGGATCGTTATTTTCATAATGAAATGGATAAAATGAAAGTTGCACAAGGTGTTAGTGGTTCAATTGTTGATAAAGGATCTGTACTTAAATTTATACCATATTTACAATGTGGTATTAAACACAGTTGTCAAGATATTGGTGCTAAATCTGTTGGTGCACTTAGAACACTAAATGCTAGTGGTGAATTGAGATTTGAAAGACGATCAAACTCAGCACAAGCTGAAGGAAATGTTCACAGTCTTTTTTCATATGAAAAAAGACTTTTTTAAATAATGACATTTTATTATTATTATTTTTTTTTTTTTTGTCATTTTCATTTATTATTTTCTTTTTTTTTTTTATTCGTTAGAATAGTTGTAAAATAATTTTGATAAAAATATTACAATTTGATGGAAAATTAATTTCCTTTTTTCTTGTTACGCTCTATACACATTTTTTTTATTTTTTTTTGAATTATTGAACCATAATGCAACAAGCAATAATTAACTATTTAAAATGCCAAAATAAAACGGGATCATATTAGTCATAATAATAATAATAAGAGTTGATGTATTTTTTTGATCATCACTCATTCCATTTAGCTGACAATATTGTCAAATTATAAATAGCATTGAATATAATCATATCTGTCAATAAATTATAAATAAATATATTCAATTTTTTGATTGAAATTACATTTTTTTTTAATTAACTCTTCAACAATACGTAAAACATCACGATAAAAAAAAATAAAACTACAACAAAACAGTAGAATTAAAATATTAAAAATATAATTAAATAATTAATATTAACCTATGATAATTTTGTTAATAATAATAATTAGAAAATAAGAAAAGTAAATTTATAATAAATTGACGTATTATAACGATAATAGACAAAAAACAAAAACAAATTAATTCGAAATCATTGAAGATAAATAAAAACAAATCATTGTAAAAAAAATTTTGATTATATTTATTATATATTCCTGGATAATTATTTAATATTATTATTGTAACATGATATTATTTATTTAGTAAACATTGTCCTTGATTTAACTTGTCTTTTAAAACCTGTATTTTATTTTTTACTATTTATTTTATTAACTTATACAAGTTTCAAATATCTCAAAGAATAATAATTCAATTTAATTCAATGTTTTATTTATAAATAAATAATTGTTTAAGTATATTTATTTATTTATTTTTTTTTATTTAACAAAACATTATTATTTTTCTTCAACAAATATTATTTTTAATTAGCTAATTATTATTTTTTTTTTTTTT
>MKYW01000007.1:2895171-2907113 GCA_015776835.1 Aphidius ervi
AAAAAAAAAAACAGGTGTAATAAAAAGAGTAATAAATAATAAAATATAAATAAATTAAATAAAATAAATAAAAAATGGTTCTATGTGGTGTTGAATGTGTACAAAATATTGCAAAATATTTAAATGTACCTGTAAAAAAAATTCATACATCTGAAAATAATGTAAGTAATTTATAAATCAAGGTTATGTTTTGGTTAATAAATAAACAATGTTATTTATAATAATTGTTTGATAATTTTGATAGGTTGTTGCAAGTGATTCATTGATTAAAAATCAAACAGTTGAAGGATTTATAACGATTATTCAATCATTGGTGAAGAGCTCCAAGTGTCAGGATATTTTTGGAGCAAATCAAATTACAGAAGCACTCACAATACAATGGCTTGAATATGCAATTTTGTATATAAATTATGCTGATATTCCAGTTAATGCAAAACGTGTTCTCAAGGTAATTTTATAAATTATTATTTTTATTCTAAAACTTGTTGATTTTAAATGAGTAAAAAATTAAACTGTATTAATAAATTAAATATTATTTTTTTTTAGGAATTAAATGTTGCATTAAAAAGCAACACTTACATCACAGGAACAAACAAAACAATTGCAGATATTGCTTTGTATTATTCACTTCATTCAGTAATGGTAAATATTAAATGAAAAAAAAATAATTAAACAAAAAAAGGGCAATTATTTATTATTGATTATGGTTATTTTAGAATGGCTTGAGTCAACAAGAGCAGGGAACATATGTCAATGTCTCAAGATGGTTTGACAATATCCAACAAGAAGAAAAATTAAGAAACAAATTAAATATTGTAAATTTTGATTTGATGCATTTATATATTTAAAAATAAAGTGATAATAAATTTTATTAAAAAGAAAAATTGTTATTGTTTTAATTATTTAATAAGGATATTGGTTTGTTTAAATTCATAAAAACCTGTTGTTTATTTATTTATTTTATTATTTTGAAGAATGTTGAATTGATACACATCTAGATTATGTTCTATTTTTTTAATTAATTTATAATTTATTTTTCTTCAACAATAATATCAAAACTGAGATGATTAATTGATGATGATTTAAACGTTGTAACCAACAAGGGATCTTTTGCCAATACATTCACCAATAAAGAACCAGCAATAAATTTCAACCGCAACAAGAGTATTGACCCATGCTTCACGTACTGTTAAATTTCTGTAAGCACCTGTTTTAGCTGAGTGTACTAGTTTTGATAAACCAGAACGAATTGCTGGAATATCAGCAACTGTTGGTGGTACCAATTCAACCTTGGCATATTTTGCCAATATTTGCAATTTTGGTTTTGCAACAATTGCACCAGCTGTAAATTTAAAAACAAATTTTAATTATTTATTATTAATAACCCCCATTTGTTTAAATAAATATTATTAGTTTTTGTCCATTTTATTTTTCACCAAGTTATGTAAGAATTATTATTATGATTTTGTTGAAAAAATTTACATTGAAATATTGATTTATATAAAACAATTGGAATAATTGTTTGTTTAATGAAAAATTTTCGTACATACTTTTAGCAAGAGAGATGACTTTTCCAACGAGTTGTGCCATTTTTATTGATATATTATTATATAAATTTTTACACTTGTCTAATAATTGGAAAATCCAATCGAAATATCCAATAATTTTGAGGTTGGATTTCAGAATATTGTCATATTTTTTATTGGTCGTTCATTGTAAACAGGAATTTGCTTTTTTTTTTTTTTTTTTATTGTAAATGAGCCTTTGTTTGAAAAAAAAAAAAATTGCAATTATTTTAATAAATAAATAAATAAAACATTATTTAATTTTTAAATTTAATTTTATTCAAAAACAAAAAAAAAAAAAAAAAGAATTTATGACATATTTTTTTGCTATATAAATTGTTTATTTATTTTTCTTTGATTTTTTCTTTTTTTTGTCAACTCCAGAATTCCAGTAGTAAATAAGTTGTCCAGCAATAATTGCATTTGCAGTTGTTGCACAGATATACATAATGATGATACTTTGATCACCAGTTTCTTGATAAGATGTAAATATTCTAGCAAGTGAACCAAAGAAAAGCATTATAACAGTTGCTGCTGATAGCTGTCCAGTGCTTCCATTTTTATAATTTGTATGAGCTTGAAAAAACTGTAAATATAAAAAATATAAAATAGTACAATTGATCAACATTGATGTTATATTATATTTATTATTGTTTTTGTGTTACCTTGCTAATAAGAACAATTGGAATATTAATTGTTTGACAAGCCCAGAGTAAAGTGGCTGGTGCCATTCCCATAAAAACAGAAACAATTATTGATAAATAACCAAATAAAAATGCTGTTGCTTTTGTTGTTTCACCAGCATAATTAATAGTCAGTACAGCAATTGCTAATGTTTGAAGACCCAAAAATACTGCATCACCCCAAGCACTGAATGGAAAACCATTTGTAAAACTGTATGATCCCATTGCAGTTATGGCAAATAAATCAAGAAGTACACTGATAAAATTTATACCAGCACTGCTTTTGTTTTTGTATATTTTTACAACTTGTGGTACCTTAACTGAAACAATAGAAAAAAATTATTATTCATCAAATGATTTAATTGTATTTGAGATTATAAATTTATCAATTTTATTTATTTTTTATTTTTTTATCTTGTGATGAATTGATAATGATAATGATGATGATAAAAACGTTGACACGCTATCAGTATAATTATACAATAAAAAAATAAATTAAATTGATAATTATTTATTTTTTTAAACAGCTGTATATATTTATTTTTTTCTTCAACAATAATTAGAGTAATATTGTTGTTAATAATTACCCATTACAGATCCAGCAATTACTCCAATACCCAGTCCTTTACTCAGTGTGGCCTTGAAACAATCGGCTGAAAAAATAAATTTAAAAAAATTTTATTAAATAAAAAATAACAATATAATAACTGTTTATTAACAAGCTGCAATTGCACAGTAGATTAACAAGCTCAAAAAAAAAAATTATAGCTCATTTTGAAAAATAAAAAATCATGTTTCTAATTTTTAGTAATTATATTCTTTTTTTAAATTGATAATAATAAATTGCATTATAAATTATGTTAAATTTATAAATTGCATAATTAAAAAAAAAACATTTGAATTAATAGAATTTATAATTTTAAAAATACAAAACGTTCGAATATTCGCGGGGTCAGACACAAAAAAAAAAAAATATGTCTACTTGTAAAAAAGAAAACATAAATTATTTATTGTTAATTAATATATAATAAATTATTTATTGTAAAACTTACCATCGAGAAAATTAAAATCAGTAAAATATTCTTTGATACATTTATCAGTAAAAAGTAACTTGGGTGCTGCTTCAAGGTACTCCATTTTAACAAGCTTATATTTATGTTAAAATAAATTAATTATATTTGATAAAATACTGGATTATTTAAAACACTCTTGTACAAATTAAATACAAAAAAAATTAGAGTAACTGAGTGAGGAATGCACCGGTTGGAATGACAATAATGCACACTCTCAATTGGCACTTCAATTAATTTTTTTTTTTTTATATTTACGTTGACGTGGTGTGGTGTGTTGACATCTACGTCACTAAAAAAAAATTTTTCTTGTAGTGGTAAGCTTGGTTTTTTTCTGCACACTTTTACTGCGCAATATATACATATCAATACATATGTACAGTACATAAATACACCGGTATATATAATACATAATAATAACAATAACAATTTAACAATAATAATTATTTTCGCTTGGCTGTTACAACCACACAAAAAATCCAATTTATTAAACGCTATAAATTATCTCTTTATACTTAATTATTTCAAGTATAATCAAATTAAAATCAAAGGTAAATTATTTAAATATTTTTTTTCTATTATTAATTGACATATAATTTGACATCTGAAATGAAAAAATATTAATTAAAGCTCAATTCAGCTTGTCATTGTGAGAAAGTTCCAGAAAGCATAAAAAAAAAAAAAGTAGTTTAAGCTAAGTCATAACTTAAAGATGAATAATTTTTTTTAGCTAATTATTAATACAATAATTTAAAAACAATATAGGTATATTTTCAATTTAATAAATAAATAAATTTTATTAATAGTATATTTTTTTTTTTTGATAGAAAATGGCTGTTGATATATCACCTGCAAAAGATGGTGGAGTTATGAAAGAAATTCTAAAAGAAGGAGAAGGTGATGAAACTCCAAAAGCAGGATGTAAAGTTCATGTTCATTATACTGGTACATTACTTGATGGAACAAAATTTGATTCAAGTAAAGATCGTAATAAGGCATTTTGTTTTAATTTGGGAAAGGGTGAAGTTATTAAAGCATGGGATATTGGTGTTGCATCAATGAAAAAAGGTGAAATTGCAATGTTAACATGTGCATCAGAATATGCATATGGTAAAAGAGGATCACCACCAAAAATACCAGCAGATGCAACACTTAAATTTGAAGTTGAAGTTATTGGATGGAATTTTGAAGATATTAGTCCACGACAAGATGGTAGTATAATGAAATATGAGCTAGTTGCTGGTGGTGGTGATGATACAACAAGTCCATCAGACACATCACTTGTTAATGTTCATTTAATTGGTAAATATAATGATAAAATATTTGAAGAACGAGATGTCCAATTTAATTTGGGTGAAGGTGAAGCACATGGTGTTATTGAAAGTGTTGAAAAATCATTGAAAAAATTTCATCAAGGTGAAAAATCATTATTGAAAATTAAAAGTAAATATGCATTTGGAAAAAATGGTAATGCTGAATTTAATATACCAGCTAATGCTGATATTGAATATATTGTTGAATTAAAAAATTTTGAAAAAGGCATTGCTGCATGGTCACTTGAACCAGCTGAAAAAATTCAACAAGCTAAAATATTTAAAGATAAATCAACTAATTATTTTAAAGCTGGTAAATTACGTCTTGCTATTAAAATGTGTAAAAAAATAATTGAATTTATTGAATCTGGTGATTGGGATGATGACATTAAAACTGAACGTGATAATGTATTATTATCTGGTTATTTAAATCTTGCATTGTATTATTTAAAAGCAACAAAATATCTTGAAGCTAAACAAAATTGTGATAAAGCATTAGAAATTAATTCAAATAATGAAAAAGCACTATTCAGACGTGGTCTTGCACAATTAGAATTGGCATCACCAGAAGAAGCTATTAAAGATTTTAATAAAGTTTTACAAATTGAATCTAAAAATGGTGCTGCTGTTAAACAAATTGCCATTTGTAATAATCTCATCAAACAAAATTTGGCTAAAGAAAAAAAACTTTATGCAAATATGTTTGAAAAATTTGCTCAACGTGATAAACAGGTTTGTTGATAAATTTTATTTATATTATTATTATTATGAGATAATATTTTATTATGGTAAACTGTTATTTAGTAATGTCATAGAGAGAAGAAGAGATACTTCGACAACAGCCTGATGTCATGAAGGGAACACTCGGTGAATGGGGACAGGAAGAAAGACCAGGTGGACGTGATGCAACTGCATTTGAAAAAGAAAATCCAAATATTCTCATGCTCAATGCCAATGGTACTGGTGAATTTAAAAACATGTAATTTAATTACTGTTTATTAAATTTATTAAATAATAGACAACAGAATTCATTTTTTTCTACTTTCAATATAAAAAATTCAACAATCATTATGTTAATTTTTCATTCAATATAAAATAATGTGGCATATAATAAAAATACATTATTCACAATACAAATAATTTATGTCTTTAAATTTTTAATTAATTAATTAAATCCCTATGTTATTAATATATATTTTTATTTGTAAATATTTTTTTTTTTTTTCTCCAACTGTGGCTTTGTTGGCGCTGGCATAGGCAATTAGGCATTATAATATTTGAGGTTATGTTTTTGTTGTTTGTTGACATTTTTAACAAACAACAAACAATACAGTGTAAAAATAATAATAAATATTTATATATGCAGTAATAATCAATAATAATGTATGAAGAGGATAGTAATTTTAATAATGAAAATTATAATATATCAAATAGATACAAAACAGTTAGAAAAAGACTTGATAGTTTAGGCTATAAATATCCATTATCTGTTGACACATTACCACTTGTAGAACAACTTTTAATTGATTTTATACAAACAACTGAAAGTCTTAAACACTTTAAATCAATTGCACAAAATAAAATTGACGTGAGTATATATATTATAAATTTAATTAATAATTATTTAAAGTTAAATCAAGTACATTTGATGTTTATTTGTTTTATTTCTTTCAATATAATGTTTTTGTTTATGTCTATTTTTTTCTTATAATTCATTAGTCAAGCAACCAACAAGATATTTTAATTGATCCTTACAAGTGTGACAACACAAGAATTTTAAAAGAATGTAATCAGCTTCATTCAGATATAATTGAATCAAAACAAATACATTTAAAACAAACAAAAGAATTAAAAAAAAAAATAAATAAACTTGAATCTGAATGTAATGATCTCCAATTGGCATCATCAAGAAATTTAAAAAGAATTAAAGATTTAGAATTTGAATCATCAAATAAATCAAAAAGAATACAAGAATTATTAGGTAAATGTTGTAAACCAACAATAAGTAATGTTGGAATATCTGTTAAAAGAAAAAATTGTTATCCATTGAGAAAGCCAATTTTTACTGGTGAAGCATTACCTGGTGAATTATTAAAAGGTCCATCAATATCATCATCAACATCATTACCAAGTATTAGTCAGCTAAATAAAGATACAATAAATATTGTTAACATGGCTGATAGAAAAATAATGTCATTAAATCATGAAATAACTAAACTCAGAGGAGAAATATCAATACAAGAAGAAACAAATCATACACTACAAACACAGCTAGCTATGAAAGAAAAAGAAGTAACACGTCTTCGTAAATTATTAGAAAATGGTCATACATATGTTGGAACATCAAAAGAATCATCAACATATAAAAAAACAATAAATAATAATTGTTCATGTAAAACAGATTACAATGAAATAAAAATACTTCAACAAGCTAAATTAAATCTTGAACAACAATTACGTGATGCTCTTGATAAACAACATGATGCAATGTCAAAAGCTATGAAATTAGCTGATAAAAATGAAGAATTAGAAAAAGAATTACGTGATATTGATCATATTGCATTGGCTGTTGAGGCTGATTGTAATACAACTGTTAAAGAAAATAATAAACGAGTCAGTGAATTACAAGAAAAAATTGAAAATATGTCATTAAAAATAAATGATCTTAAGGCTAATTTATTGGAAGAAAAACGTGCTAGTCAAGAACTCAGAGCTGAATTTGAAGCTTGTAAAATGGAAAAAAGAAATATACAACGTATACTTGATTCAACTGTTGATGATAAAAAACAACTTACTGATAAAATTAATCAATTTACATTGATTGGTAAGTAATTTAATATTGCTTATTTCTTCATATTGCTTTTTCATAATTTCATTTGGTGTTGGATATATAACTTTTATTTTTAGAACAAACATTAAACGGTGAAATTGATAAACTTTCAAGACAAAATGAAACACAAAAAGATGAAATAATGCAATTGGAATCTACTGTGAGTTCATTAAAAACACAATTGAATGGTAAGACAATAAAAATACTTTTCATCAATAATACAACTAATAAACTTTCTGCTTCATCTCATATCTTTGTTCGTATTATTTTTTTTATATTTCATAATAATAGCATAAATAAACTAATTTATTTTTTAATTCAAGGACAAAAAAGACCATTTACTCCTGTCAACAACAAAGACATTGATGAAAAAACAAAAAAATTACTCAATGAAAAAGATGAAATAATTGTAAATCTTCAAAAAGAAAAAGATCATTTTAAAAATGAACTGGATAAATTTAAAAATCAACAAAGTAATGGCACAAATAATGTAGAATTATGGAGTCAAGTTCGTGAATTGAATTATCAGCTAAGTGAAAAAGAACGTCGTATTACAGAATTACAAAGAGAACAACGTGATAAATATAATATTGATTCACGTACACAATCAAGTAGAAGTCGTAATTCTTGTGATATTTGTGTTAAATGTCGTTCAGCTGGTGCTTGTATATGTCGTCCAACTACACCTGCTGAAAATGGTGGACCATCAAAGGTAAAATACATAAAAAAAAAACTGTTATAATTAGAAATAAATAAATAAATAAAACATAATTATTATAGATTGCTTTGACTCGTCTTGAGAGAGATAGAGATTCAGCACGTTTAGACGTTGAAAGATTAACAGAAGAACGAGATGTACTTAGAGAAAGACTCAAGGTATAATTTTGAACAATAAAAATATTTAATTAGCACAAATAATTTATTAAATAATCCAATTTAAATATTTTAATTATTTTAGATTGCAACTAGTACACATACAAATGAACAAAGACGTTTAAAAGATAATTTACATGAATTAGAATTACGATTAGCAGAAGCTGAAAGAGAAAAAAATGATATATTACATTCACAAGGATCAAGAAGATCAGCAATAACTGTATTGGAAAATGATGTTCAAGAAGCTCGAGAAGAATTACGAAGAACTAAACAAGAATTATCAACTCAAAGAACTCAATATTTTCAATTAAGGTAATATTTAATTTACCTTTTTTATAGCTTCATAATAAATATTAAATTATTTTCTTTTTACAATAGAACACTTCAAGATCAAACTGATCAAGCACTTGGTGATGTACAAAGTCAATTAAATCAATCAAAATCTGAATTACAAAAAGCAATTGATAAAAATCGTTGCTTAGAACAAAAACAATTACAATTTGATAATCAAATTAAAGAACTTAAACAAGAAATAAATACTTTACGTTCAAATATGACACGTTTAGATCAAGAAAAAGATGAGCTATTGGTAAGATTTAATTTATCTAAATAAATCAATTGATATTTTAATTATTTTTTTTTTTATTTATTTAAAAACAAGATGGAGCTTGATATTAAAACTGAAAAAATAGCAACACTAGAACGTGAAATTTCATTATATGAAAAACAAGGAATTAATGTTGAGCAACAAATACGAGATCTTCAACATAAAAATCAGTGAGTTTTCAAATGTTTTTTATTTAAATATATTTACATTACTATTATGTCACAATTATTTACAAATTATTTGGACATTTAATTGTTAAATAAATATTATTTTCAATAGCCTCTCTCTCTCTTTCTTGGAGACAATATTGATTTGTACTGGCAAAATAAAGCCTTACTTATTTTTACGTTTAATAATAATCACAGTTAAATATAAATTTTAATATTATCATTTAAAAATTTAGCAAGACTAACTGTTGGTGGTTGACACTCTCCAAGTCCAGTCAATGAATTTGTTTCAAGATCAGAATTATCTTTATTAGCATCAGTTATTTTTTGATAACCTGGTCGACATTCACAGTGTACTTTTTCATCTATTTTCATTAAATTCCATTCTAAATTATCTTCATTTCTATGTTGTCTTTTAGCAACAAGCCATTCACCATTACCACATGGTCCTTGTGTATATAATTTATAACATTTTTTTTGTATATAAAACATACCAGGTAAATGTTCACATGATTTATCCTCTTCATAACATTTACCAATAAGTTTAAGTTCATTTGGACAACCACATATACCATTGTAACTTATACCATCAATTGATGGACGATTTGATTGATCATAAAGTACAACTTGTCCATTTGGACATGGTCCTTTTGATCCAATTCTATAGCATGTTTTTTCACGTGGAAAATAAAGTCTACTACGTTTACATGGTATTTGTATACAGCTTGTTGAATTTATTAAAAAATCACCTGTTTTACATGGACCACGTGTGTATAATCTATAACACAAGCCATCATTGTATAATACATGATTTGGTTTACATATACATTTACCATGTATTTCTTCATCTTTTTCTTTTTCAATTGTCGTTACTGTAAAATGATGTCCCAATGGACATGGTCCAATTTCTCCTAAACAACAAACAAACATATTTTTTAATAAATTAAATAATAAATTAATTGATTGATGGTTTATTTTATTTTTTAATTTATAATTACCAAGTTGATAGCACATTTTTGTATCTGAATGATAATGTGGTAAATTTTTTTGACAACCACATGTACCACCTGGTAAAAAATATTCACCAGGTTCAGTACAAGGACCTTTTGTGTAATGTTCATAACAACCAACATTATCACCTGGCCAATGATACATATTTAATTCACCCTCAGTTGAACAAGAACAAATTGTTAAATTATCATTATTTAAAGTTAATAATTGTCCTTTTGGACATGGTCCACGTGTTAATCGTGAATAACATTTTTTATCACGTGGCCAAAATACTTGACCACGTTCTGGGCATGTTTCAGGTGTTTTACATTCACCAAAACGTTTTAATCTATAAGCATTGTTTATTTTATAATTAAAATTGATAATTGATAATAGATGAATGAATAAATAAATAAAAATTACCCTGATACATTTGAATCATCAGTAATTGGTGCAAAGTATTGTCCTTTTGGACAAGAAGCTTTTGAAAAAATTTGATAACAAAATGAATCATCTGATGATTGAGCTGTACCTGGTGGACATCTACATTCAGCAACAACTCCACCTCCTTTTGCTGATGGTCCAAGTTCCATTGTCTCTGGGCATGGTGCTCCAATCTTTATTTAATATTTTTATTACACATTTTTTAAATTAAACATATCAATTGGCTATTTGAAAAAAAATTAAATATATTACTTGAAATATCTTGTAGCATTTTCCATCTTGAGGCCAGTATAACAATTGCCAACCTCTTGGTTGTGCAGCACATGGATTATTCAATGGATTTGCCCATGGTGGTGGAACCACTGATGTTTTAGCATCAGCCACAAATAACAGCCATAATAATAAACCCATTAAAGTCTGCATATTTCTAAAATCATAAATAAATTATTGGATTTATCAAAAGAATTAATTTTTTTTTATTTATTTTTTCTAAAGATTACCTACTTGGGGGACAATGAAAATTCATTTTTTAATACTCTTTCTTTGAAATGTAAATGAAAAATAAAATATATTTAACAGATAATTTAAAGAAAGTAAAAAATATATTTTATTTTTCATTTGAATAATAAGTTTTTATTATTTTTTTTTTTTTTCCAATGACATTTATCAAAAGATCAAATGTCAAAGTAGATAGTCATTGAAAACAGAATATAATGAGACGATTAAAACGTTTTTTATAATTTTATTTAAATTATTATATGATAATAATCTTGAAATTCAATGTCAAAATTATTTCAAAGAAAATTATATTTTAATTTTTGATTTAACTAGTAAATTTTTATTGATATTAAAATTTCAAAATAATAAAATATAATCTATCAATAAAAAAAAATTATCTATTAAAATATTTCGCAAAATTTTAAAAATCATAAAACATTGACTAAAACTTTCACTATATTTTTCTGTAGCAATAGCATTGTCTCTGTCTACAAATAAAAAAATATAATTTTTCGATAAATATAGCCCTCTTCTCTGCATTATTAAAAATATTATATTTCAAAAAAATAGTGTTTTAAAAGACGTTAATAAATATTTAAAAATAATTTTCTCCAGCGTTACAATTAATGTGAATTTGGCCTTCGACATTTAGCTCTTGTTTCGAAGGTCGTGAGTGAAAGTGATTGCAAAATAATACTACAAAATTTTTAATCATATAATATATAAAAAGTAAAATTAAAAAATAATATATATCTAAAGATGATGATGATAATGATTAATTATATAATGTATTAATTGATTAAGTAGAAAAAAAAAAAATGTAATAAAACCACTGGATTTAATTAAATTCTTGTTACGTTGTGGCTTTCTCGTTATGTTATACATTTTTTTTTTTTTTT
>MKYW01000007.1:2915285-2949577 GCA_015776835.1 Aphidius ervi
AAAAAAAAAAAAAAAACAATATGCACAAAAAAATAAAAATTCTAAGCACACAAAAAAATAATTTTTCTATTGTTTTTTCTTTAATGGATTTTTTTTTTTTTTGTTCGCCATGATTTTTACCTGTTCTGGTGGAGGATTTTGCCCAGGTCGGGGGGAAGAGGAACTTGCGATAGTCGCAGCCGGCTTGCTTGGCCTTTGCTGCATTACCAAAGAGACAAGAAATCCAGTGTTAAAAGTATTTTTTTTTTTTTTTTTCTTTTTTTTTACAGTAGAAAATAAATAAAAATAAAAGAAAAAAATAGATTTGTTTAGTATTATTTGTTTTTTTTCTGTATCATTTTATCAATTGAGCTGTGTTAGTTGTATTTTTTTATATTTTGTTGAAAGTAAAATTTATAGTTGAAGAATAAATTGGTACAGAGTAGCTTTGTTTAAATAGAAATTTGTTTAAATAAATTTTAAATGAAAATAATAATAAAAATTGACTTACCATTAATTCTTTTGGATTGACAAAATCTAATGCGTGTCTTTTGATAGCATGAAATGCTGCATTTGGAGCATAGCCAGGATGATTTGGTGTTGCTGGTGTTGAATTTGTAATAATTTCAGTTTTTCCAGTTGTCGTTAATTGCTTTCTTCTTAAAATCATATTTTCAGCACTACAATGTTTATCCCATAAATGTGTCATTAATGAAAATCTACGTCTTTTTAAACCATCACAACTTGACCATAAACAAAGTGTTTCATCACTACCATTTGGACAATGTATTTCACAAACATGCATGTAAACTTGTTGTGGTGTTTTAAATTGTTTTAAACAACCTCTCCATTCACAAAGAAATGCATTTGGATCAATTTTAATTGTAAAAGTTTTATTATTATTATCAGTTGGATTTATTTGACTTGTTGATGGTTTACTATTGTCTCTTTCATCTGTCGACGTTGACGTTGACGTAGATGTTGATGTTGTTGAATTTTTAACAATTTTTCCAACAGGAATTTGTTGTTGTTGCTGCTGTTGCTGTTGTACTTGTTGTTGTTGTTGTTGTTGAACTTGTTGCTGCATTTGTATTTGCTTTTGTATTTGTTGTACCTGTACTTGTTGTTGTTGTTGCTGTTGTTGTTGTTGTACTTGTTGTTTAACACCAATACCAATTGTTGATGCAGCTTGATGAGGTGTTGAAGGTCTTGTTGGTGGTGGTGTTGATGCTGGTGTTGGTGTAACAACTCTACCAGATACACTATTAACAACACTACAACCATGTGGTAATCCTGGTATTGTAACAGTCATTGTATTACCATTATTATGTTGTGTTAATGTATTATTATTAACAATAATTGATGCTTGTGATAATGCTGATGATGTTGGTACAAGTGGTGGTGGTATATTACCAAGTGCTGAGCTTTGTAACAATGGTCTTGGTACTTGAGTTACAACAACTTGTTGTCCTTGTGGTGTTACAGCAACAACTTTTTGTGTTTGTTGCTGCTGTTGGTGATGTTGTTGTTGTTGTTGATGATGCTGCTGTTGCTGTTGAAGATGTTGTTGTGTTTGTGGTTGTAATATTATAATTGTTTTAGCACCAGTACCTTGTTGTTGTGTTGTTTGTGCAACAAGTACTGTTTGTGGTTGTCCTTGTACAAGAGCTGTTTGTGATTGTGCCAATACATAATTTTGTCCTGGTACACCACCAGATACAACATATTGATATTGTCCACTTGGCTGTTGTTGAAGTAGTACTTGTGGTTGTGATTGTGGTCTTTGTTGTTTTATTTGTGAATTTGATATTATCATTTGATTATTCATTGCTTGTTGTACAACAATTTGACGTGGTGCTGTTGTTACTATTAATTGTTGTTGTTGTTGTGGTTGTTGTTGTTGTTGTTGTTGTTGTTGTTGTTGTTGTTGTTGTGGTTGTTGTTGTGGTTGAGTTTGTATTGCTGTTTCAATTTGATTATTTTGAAATTGATTAATAATACGTGTTGGTAATTCTTCTTTTATCATTGATGTAGAAATTTGTTGTTGTTGTGCTTCTTTAATTGGTTCATCAATATCAAGTTCATCTTCAATACAATCAGCAGCTAATGCTGCATATAAATTTGCTGCTGTTGATGATACCGTTACTTTTTCATCATCTTGTAATTCTTCACTTTTAATATTTAATTTTGTATCTTGTAAATTTGGTGATGTTGTACCATTTGAATATTTTACTTTTTTTATTATTTGATTTTCATTATCATTTTTAGTTCTTTTAATACAACGTGATTGTGGTGCTGTTGTTGTTGTGATTGCTGCTGTTGTTGTTGTTTTAATAATTGTATTATCAATTAATAATTCTTGTTTAATAATATTATTTGAATCACATTCATTTTTAATTTCTTGTTTTATAATTTTTTTAATATCAGGAATATCTAATTTTTCATTAACTGAATTTTTTGATAATACACCATTTATTATTGGTTCTTTGTCTAATTTTTTTTCAAGAAGATCTGTAAGTATAATTGATTGCTGCATATGAGATTCTTTTGTTAATATATTTTTAGAATCTTCTTGTGCATCAATATTTAAATTACTTGGTGCTCCATTTAATAAAATACCTTCAAAACTTGTTAATGAATTATTATCTTCTTCAGCACCAGTACCAGAACAATCACGACTTCCACCAATACCACCACTACTTGATGCTAATGAATTATTTGTTGAATCTGAATCTTCAGCAATTATTGGAGCTAATATTATTCGTTGATTTATTTTATTTGTAACTTGTTGGCTTATTATTGTTGATGGACGTATTATTTTTTGATTTAATGTATGATTTTCAGTCATTGTTGATACTGTTGATAATTGTGGTGGTGGTGGTGCTAGTGTTGAATTTGAATTGTCGTTCACTTCAGTCTATAAAGAATTTACAAAAAAAAAAAAGAATAAATAACATTTAAATATAACACAACATTATGATATTTTTATATTTGTATTTATAAAATACCTTGTCATTGTTATTTGTGACGACAACTTTAGCTCCATTTAGCCTTTGTATTTTTCTTGCTGGTGTTGATGAATTTTTTTGCTTTGAATTAACAGGTGTTTTTTGTACAACTGGAGAATTAGCCAATGTTGCTGATGGTGCTGCTGGCTGAATACCACCTGACAATTGTTGTTGAAGTAATCTTTGTTGTTGTTGACGTTGTGCAACCTAAACATAAATTCAAAAATTAATAATGTTTCCTTTTTTTTAAAACTAATTTAATGTTTTTTGTTATCTTTTATTTTGACTTTCTGATCATGCTTTATTTATTTTTATTTGTTAGTAATCAAAATATTATTGATCAGTGCCGATTTTATATAATTATTATGTAAAACAACAAAAAAAAAAAAAAATATATATATTTTTTCAATCAAAAAAACAAAACCGTCACTCAATGAAATGAAAAAAAAAAATATTTCATTTTTTTTAAAATTATTTAAATGCTAATTTGATTTTTTAATAAAGATGGAATTGGTAAATGTGGTTGGGAGGAGGATAGGATGTTTTATCACGAGACAATTAAGAAAAAAAAAAATTAGAAATAAAAAAAACACCACAACACACACACACACACAAAGAGCGAAAAAGAAGAGAGAGTAGTATTGAACACAAAACTATTTAAAAAAAATAAATAGATGAAAACTAAAAACAAAATAAAAACCAAAATAGAAAACACAAAGCTTCAAAAAGAAAATAAAAAAACAATACACAAACCAAAGAAATAAAGAAAAATTTTTTAAATTAAACAACTGGCAATACTCAATTAATTTATGAATGATAGATTTTTTTTTTTTTAAATTCAATATGATATTTCTGTCTCCGCTGCCCAATGTCACCATGTCGAAATGAAAATTAAAATTAAAAAAAAAAAAAAAAATCTTTGATAACAACAAATTACGAAAATTAATAAATTGATGCACAAAAAAATTGATTGACGAAACAACTATAATATACCCTTGATGAGAAACAAAAAAATAATAATTTAAAAAATGAAATCTATCGTTGAATTCAGAATAATAAAATAGAAATAATTATTATTTTTGTTTTTCTACTAATTAAAATAATGTTTCTTTCTGTTATTTCACAACAACGATACCTGGTTGCTGGTTATTTGTTGGTTGGCACTGATGCTGGATGCGATGCTAGTAGTAGTAGTATTTGTTACGTAGGCATTCAGGGTAGAAACACAAGTGGCAACAGCGGCACTTGGCATGCAGTCACCGCTGATTGTTACCTTGGTTGCCAATAGGCTTTTTATTATTGAACTTGATGTTGTTCCCGAACGATTATCCTGGCCAATTTGATGCTGTTGTTGTTGTTGCTGCTGCTGCTGCTGCTGTTGATGGTGTTGCTGTTGTTGTTGTTGTTGTTGTGCTTGAGTAGCTGATGCTAGAAGAGCCTGACTCAAGTGCGGATGCGCCACTGACACCTGATCCATACATTAACCACAAAACGAATACTCAAACGAAATTCTAACGATACAAAATCACTAATATACCACTAAAGCCTTTCCCAAATATTAACTAATATATATATCAACATATTTCATTATTTAAAATAATTAAAATATATAAATATATATATATACAAAAAAAAGAAATATAAAGAAGAAAAAAATAAACGAATACAATAATTATGTGTAATAGATATGAGAAAAATTATATAAAATAGAGATAATAATAAATCACCCACAACCTTGAGGATTAAATAAGGATTATATTTAACGAAAATAATTAAATGAAATGTTGATGATTAAGAAAAGTGAGACCGAGCCAACGTTGATGCGCCCTAAGCATTTTTTTTTTTTTTTTTTTTTTTTTTTNTTTTTTTAAATGAAAAAATTAATTTTGTTTTTTGTTTTTGTTGCATGCATAATAATATAATTAATTAATATAGAATATTTTTCATCATTTTTACATGATGTTTATGGCAATAATAATAATAATAATAAGGATGATAGTGATAATGATAAAAATTAATTAAAAATATGTTAAAAGAAAAATTGTGTTGAAAAATAATAATAAAAAATAACAAAGGGCATTTGAAATAATCAAGAGCGACGTACAACAGTGATCGAAGGACTCGGACCCACCTGACTTTTAGAGTCAACCTTGGTGACTGGATTCTGGGGTTGTATTGAAATATTTGTGGTTGGTTTTGGTGGAGCTGATAAGTGGGCTTTTAATATTGGTGAGGCAGGTGTTGTTATTAATATTTTTTTGGATGAATTATCATAGGATGTGCTATCAGGTAATGGACTTGTGGGTGTGATTTTACGTTGTGGTACGGGATGCACCTTTAATGGCGTTGTTGTTGTTGATGCTGCTGCTGCTGCTGCTGCTGCTGCTGCTGCTGTATTGTTGACACTTGAAAATGTTCCACCAGTTGTTGTTGTTGTTGTTGTTGTTGTTATTAAATTTTGGCTCGGATATGTTACTGTTCCTGGATTAGTACGTACACGTATTCCTTCATAATATTGAGTACCAGTTGTTTCACCTTTCATTGGATTTGGTCCAATAGTACCACCAAAAACAGATCTTTTTTGAAAACAAAAAAAAAAAAACATTAAATTATTAAATTATAAAAATTTAAAATATTTATATTAACTAAATTATAATAACTTACCTAACACAACGTGGAAAATGAAGTGGTGCAATAACTCCTCTTCTTCCAATTTTAGTACAACAACCAAGATATTTTTTATATAATTCTTCTTGTTCAATTTTAACATTTGGTACAAGTTCAAATGTTGCTCTTAACCAGCCAAGAGCAAATTGTTCATTTTCTTGTATTATTTGTTGATGTGCATGTTGTTGTTGTAATGAATTTGCAATTTCATTTGCTTTAGCAGCTGCTTTTGATATTGATAACGGTGTTGCTGGTGTTGTTGGTCTTGATGGTGCTGGACTAGTAACAGGTGTTGCTGCTGCTGCTATAGATATAGCTGATATTGATGGTATTGATGCAGTTGATGATACAGAAATAATTGGTGCAATTGTTGTTGATGTTGATGATGTATTCATTGGAATAATTGATTGTTGTTGATTTGTTATTGTTGATGTCGTTGTAAATGATGATAATGATATTGATGATGACGTTGTCGATGTATTATTATTACTAATATTACTAGTATTACTAGTATTATTATTACTATTACTATTACTACTACTACTAGTATTATTATTATTATTATTATTATTAATATTGTTGTTGTTGTTGTTGGTGGTGGTACTATTATTGTTGGTGGTAATATTATTATTATTTGCAACTGTTGATACTGTTTCAACAACTCTCATAAGTATACAAGCTTTTGGACCATAACTTTGTGCTTCAACTGTAACAAGAGCAACTAATGTATCAATTGCTCCGCGAACCCGCGCGATACTTGTACATGGTCTTTCACCAAGTGATGTTAATGCATATAAACATTCAAGTGTATATACAAGTAATGCAATATCACTTAATGCTAAAAATCTACATATTATATCATAAACATTATCTGTTAATCCAAATTGTACAACTTCTTCATTACAATCTTGTTGGCTTAATTTATTAAGAATTTCAAGACATGATATTACAACAAATCTATCTGATGAATTAATACCATCTGTAATACATGATATAATAACATCTGTTATTCTTTGACCAGCATCTTTTAATACAATTTCATTAGCAATATTACCAAGTATATCAAAACCAAGTTGATGTAAATTACTCCATCTTGCTCTAACACAAAGTAATACAAAACGTAAAAAACAACGATTTTTACCAAGTACAACAGCATTTTCATTTGTAAAACTTAAATTTCTTAATATTGATGCTATTTGTAATACTCGTTGTCCATATGGATCTTGTGTACCAAGTGTTCTACCCATACAAAATAAATCCATATCATCATCTTCAACTTTTATTGAATTTTGATTTTGATCATCCAAATTTATTTTATTTATTCTATTATTATTATTATTATTATTATTATTTTGTTCTTCTACTACTACCGCCACTTCTTCTTCTTCTACTTCTTCTTCTTCTTCCTCTCCAACAACAACAACAACAACATCATCAACAGGTGTATTATTATCATTATCAATTTCCATTTGTATATTTTCACTATGTCGTTTTTGACTATTATTATTATTATTATTAACATTACTATTATTATTATTATTATTGTTATTATTACTACTTATTTTAGATTTTTTATTACTATTTTTTTTTAATTTATCTTTTTCTTTATCCAATATTTTTCTTCTTGAAAATGTATTTAAATTTTTAGTTGGTTTTTTCATAAATATTCGTTCATTTGTTAAATCTAATATGTCATGTGAATCAATAACATCTGACCAAAATGAATTTATTGAATAATTTCTAACTTTTGAATAAACTTCAATAAATAGTTGACGTGTACCTGGTGCATCAAATACACCAGCATGTGCAAGTAACATATTAACAAGTCTTGGATATTTATCAAATCTTAATGTATGTTTACCCTCATTTGATAATAATGTACATACATTTATTGCAAAATCTTGTTCATTTGGAAGTGGTGATAATAATGACAATGCTAATTTATCATAATTTGTTGGTTTATATAAATTTGTTGATAAACCATTATAATCACGTAATGTTTCAGCAACATTATGCTGATGATGATTATATGTTAATGGTACTGAATGTAATGATCTTGCTGACCATTTACGATGACGTGAATCTTCATCATCATCATCAGCTTGTTGTCCATCTTCACCAAGAAAATGTACTTTTTCATATCTATCCAAATACCTAAAATTTAAAAAATAAACAAAAAATTCAAATATTTATTTTTGATTAAATAGAGACAATATTTGTATGGCTTGATAGTTGGTAAACAAGTTTTTTTTTCTACTTCACGCGACTTCATCATCAATACCACGTGACTGGCGTGTGTCGCGATGCCGCTTGATAGCATGAATGAATGAATATACAGGGTCGTAGTAGTAACGTACGTGGACGTGCCGTGAAGGTGTAGAGAGTACGATAAAGAGGAGAAGTGGAGAGAAAAATATTTATAAAAAAAGGGAGATGTATAGCAAGCAGGGGGGAAAAGCCTAAAAAAAAAAAAAAGGCGGCAAAAGAGAGAGAGAGTGGGAAGGAAGTAGCAACCCACCACCAACTACTGCGACGATTTCTCTGCACTTGCTTTTCTGTCCATTTAGGATCATTCACCCCATGTTGCAATCTCTGTAACACTAACATCTTTTCTCTCCTCTCCTCTCTTTCTCTTTTACCCCTTTTTCATTTTTCTCTTCTCTCTCTCTCTTATGACATCACAATCTCAGTAATTTTCAAGGTCACCCGGCCAAGACAATGGACCAATGATGATCAAGTATATTTAATATATATATACTAATCATCAATATAAAATTTACAATAAATATTTTATACATTTTTTTTTTTTCTAAAATAAAAACTTACCTCAAATAAATTTGCTTGAGACCAACACCACTATTGACACAACCAACTGGAAGATGAAATTGTTCACAAAGTAATGACCATTCATTTCTTGTATTTACCTGAAAAAATAAAAATTAAATAATTAATTTACATTTAAAAAAAATATAACAACTACCCTTAACAAAAAAAAACTGATCTTTTATTAATATAATAATTATATTTTGTTGCTTGTATTAGTAGAAAAAAAACAAAAATATATCACATATATATAAAGAGATTAAAAAGCACGTGGTAGATTAAACAAGGTCCATGCTGCTGCCACTGACAGTTTTGAGTCAGCTGATCGTTTGTAATGAGAGGGGTATGCTTACGGAAAAAAAAAAGGAGAGATGAATTGAGAAAAAAGACACAACACAATAATGACTATGACGACGACGACGACGACGACAATGATAATAATGACAACGATGACGATGATGATGTTATTGTTGTTTTTGTTGATGATGATTGTAAACATTGCCTAGCATCATCATCATCAAGCATGGCTTGATTTTTGACATGACAGAAGGGTGATAGAGAAGGGGAAAATGTTGATGCATTAAAGAGTAGATATTGTGAGGGGGTGTAAAGAGAAAGATTTGTAGAGGAAGAGACAAAGGGGGGCGTCTAACCGGTGAAGGCCGAGTCAGAGGCTAAGATAGAGACCGAAAGTAAGTTGATAGGTGCAACCTAAGCAAACGGGAAAAGAAGAAGGGTAAGGGGGATAACAACAACGCGAGCGACACGCGGTCTACTGTCGTTGGAAGATCAGCTGATTACTGTTTAGTGCAGTTTAGTGGTGGTTACACTTCCTTTAACCTTCTATCTCTGCCATTCACCAAACATCATCATCATCATCACATTGATCTATATATTCATATGGCTTATAATCATTGCAGGGGGTCTCTCTCTTTCTCTCTTTATTATCCTATAAATAAATTCTTCAATATATTTATTAAAGTTGATATTTTTATAGGAAATTTATTGTTTTTTTTTTTTTAGAGAGAAAGATATATTCAGACCAATTGAGGTCATGAATAACATCAAGAAATATAGAGTTTAAATTATTTTCATAGTATTGTTTGATGATCCATCAAACTGTTCATGTATATTTTAAATTACTTGTCGCAATTTTACCAACATAATTTATCTTCTTAATTTGGTAATTTTTTTCTTTATGAGTCATCAAGTTTATTGGTAAGCTACAAAAGACCTGGCAACATTGCGTAATAATTTTTATTATATTTTTATGACTCTGTTAATAAAATTCAACTAAAAACTATTGAGATAAATTTTTCTACTTGAGATTGATATATATCTCAAAGATTTAATCATTCAAGATGAGTTAAAAAAAAAACTCTAATGAAATAATTATAACAGTGAGAGAAAAAGTTCAAAAGCAGAAGAACAAGTTAAAGTAAAAAATAAAATAAAACAAAAAGAAAGAAATATATGTGCTCTTATGTAGTTTACTTTGCTTTTAGCTTTTGTATACTTGTTAGGTGTACAAGAGTTACTTTTCCAATGTTGCCAAGTCATTTATAATAATAACAACAACAATAATAATAATAATAATGTTGATGATAAAGTGATGAAGGGTAAGAGGAAATGAAATAACACAGCTGCAACGTTGCTCCGGGCGTCTCTGCGGGTACCAGTATGTGTGTGAGAGACTGGGCGCGGTGTTGCCGTATCGACCGCACTCATAAAACGACCACAACCGAAGTGAGCCCCAGGAGCCGATTCCAACTAGCACCAGGCTAAAAGCCGACGACCCTCTCCCTCCACCTTTATCAAGACCCTACACTAAAGAGCCATTTAATCCCTGATGATGATGATGATTTGTATATAAAATTCTTTGATTCAAATTAAATAATTTAGTCTTGTAATTAGCTAAATAACAATAGTTACAATATTATTAAATAATAATTTTATCAATTCAATTGATAATTAAGATTATTTTCTTTTGATAAAGATGAGTAATTTTGTTGGCAATATACTCAATGAAATTTAAATAGGCTAATTATGTTGTGTCGTTGTCGTCGTCATTGTTGATGATTATAATTAATAAATAAAAGTTATATGCGAAAAAAAAAAAAAAATAATGGCACACCACCACTTGTTGAAAATAATTGTACCAAAAAAAATGAAAAATGATTTGATTATTGAGTAGAATAGTGTGGTGGTCCTGTCTTGTCTCTTTGTAATGTGTTGCCTTCAACGCTCTGTGCTCAACTGCAAACGTTTCTATAAACACTCCCTTTCCCTCCAATTTTCTCTTGCTTCTATGTCTCTTCTCTATGTGTGTGGGGCCAAAGGCTACCCGCGGATCCCTACTCGCGAATAGGTAACTTCAATCGAGTGACCCTGACCTTGCACCACTTCCGTATTCTCCACGATCAATTTACTATTATAAATTTTTAATTTATTATTTCATCAATTACGCTAAATTTTATCAAAACGAGATAAATTTACTTGACGAAATTTTTTTTATAATACACATAGTTACTCTCATTTAGTATATTATATTTTAAGAATATTTCAACTCTTGGAAGTGAGTTTTTAAAAAAAATTTATTTTTATTTCTCTCTAACGCCCCTTTTTTTTTCCAATTTCTTTATGAGTTACAGTGAATAATGCCAACTGCTAATTACGTGACATATTAAAACTCTTTGACCAGATTCTTTGTGATGTAGTTTTGTTTATTTTATTAAAATAATTATCATTCATTTAGAAAATTCATACCTTGATCCATCCTCCATGAGCAGTAACAAGAACATAAAGCAAATAAAGATCAATGTTTTGTCCACTTATTTTTGGTGCCTTTTTAAAGGATGTCCTGAAAATAAACAAATAAAATATTATTACATAAATATAAATAAATATGTTAAACACATACATATATTCATCATCATCCGGTGGTGTCAACTTACCCTCTTGTTTCGTGGAAATGATGTAATTCTTTGAGGAAGCTGTCACGCTCCCTTTCGTAGGTAATTGGGTCCTTGTTAAGGATTTTGGCCATGTTAATATTATGCCAAAAATATGGCAATTATATTTGAGCACTTTAGGCTCTAATAAACCAAATAATCCAACAAAACGCAAACATGAATTTATATCACACTTGCACATTTACTAACACTCAACACTTGTCATAAATAAATCAAACAATCTCATCTGTCAGATGTTTATGTATCTTCAATTTTCACCATAAAAATATATTTCATTTAATTTATTTACCCATAAACAATATCCACATATATTTTATATTTTTAGCTTTAATTAAATAATAATAATAATAATAATAACAACAATAACAAAAAGAAAAGAAAAAAAAAAAAAATCACTTGAAAATTAAATTGTTAAATTGTATGTTAGAACAAAATAATGTTGTTTGTTGTTGTTGAAAAAAAAAAAAATAATATATATAATAAAATCAAAAAAACATATATGATATTTTTATGAAAAAAAAAAAATATATATATATATGATATTTTGTGGTAAATGCTGGTCTAGATGAGAGACCCACGCGAGAGTAACACTCGCAACATCAACTGTAGCACCAATAACGACCGGTCTTTGACGTTAATAATAACAAATAATGACATTTATAAAATAAATAAATAAATAAAAATATTAATATATTATAATATAATATATAATTCACATAAAATTTTAATTTCACTACGGCGTTACTTGACGTCCAACACACACAGTATATCAAAATGGCGTCTATCACCGCCTGGCATCCATTCACATATAATGATATATAATTTTTTTAAATAATATTAAACACAATTAATTAATATATATATATATTATTATTATAAATAAAAAAATTTATTTATTTTCTAAAAACAACAATTATTTATGTTCGAGGGGAGAGAGGAGAATGGCCAAGCGCCCGTTGTATCTTTCCCCCGTTTACTTTCGGAGTCTATAACACGTCTCTCGCGTCCCGTGCACTTCTCTGGCTCTCACAATCAACCGTTTCATCAGGAGAAGGGGGAGATTAAGTTTTTCTCTTTTTTTTTTTTTTTTTCTCCAACACACACACGCACACACACAAGTATTTATAAGCGCGCAGAGAAAAAGAGAGAGAATTTAATGCATACTTTTAAAACTCGCGCGCTATTTTTTAAAAATTATTAATAATATTATTAGTGTTGTTTATTTATTTGTTTATTAATATCTATTTATTTTTTAAATGTAAAATTATTTATTAATTATATGTATGTGTTGGTGTGTATTATTATTATTATTGGTATCAAAATGGATGGCTTGTTTTGAACACTGAAATATAATAAAACTGGAAGCCGAACTTCGTGTCGCCGAGAGAGAAACTCAATGGTTGGCTTGTGTCCTTGTCGGTACAGTCACGTCAACTAAAATTGATTGAGACTACTGAAATATAATGTAACTTTTATACCGTGTAGTACTAGTTTGTTTTGACGTTGACTGTACAAGATTTAATGTGCGCATGCGTGAGTGAGAGGGAATGCCAACCAATATATTGCTATCTCTGGCGACACTCCGTGCATTGGCTAAGCATAGGAGTTCACCTTCCAGTTTTATTATATTTCAGTGGTTTTGAATTTCTACAATTATTGCCGATAGAGGCGCAATTTGTTGTCCATCATCCTGGCGCCATCTTGAAATTATTTTTTAATCAACTGTGACATTTGGTGGACAGATTTATATACATACATAATATATTTTTTTTTTTCTATTATTTATATTTTTTATTATTGTTTTTTTTTATTTTTTTTTTTCTTTTACCTCTTTATTTTTTGAATATTATTTTTAAACTTTAAGATTTTATTTATTTAAAGTTTGTATATTGTTTTTTTTTATATAATTTAAGGGATGTTTTGTAGAATGTTTATTTAGATAATATTTTTGAATATAATTCAACACACAAAAAAATAATATACACTTGTTGTGTTTTTTTTTTTATTTTTCTCTCACTGACACGATTTTTTTAATGAAATAAATTATTAAATGATTTTCACTTTAAAACAAATATTAATACTTGAATGATAACTTGGCACATTGAGTAATTGAAAATATTTATAATGACACGTTAATTGAGTATTTTAATTGTTTAAATATTTTTTTAATTATATGTCACTGGCTGAATAACTTTTGGTTCTACTTTAGTGTGTATAACCGGAATTGTATACATAGGTACAAGTGTATATATCTATATAGATATTTATAAGGTTTAGTAAAAGTTCATTATTATCGACTGGATACGCAAAAAGCCAAGAGAAAAACATTGTCTTTTAAAACTGACAAAATATTTTTAACATAATTAATAAAAAATAATTTTAAAAAAATGTAAACTTTATTTTCTACAGACATTTTTTTAAACACTTAATTTAATCGAAATTTTTAGCTTTATTTACGAATTCTCTCGTATTTGAATTTCTTAAAGGTTTTACGCGCGAAAAATTTATTCCAAAGCTTCAATAAAATAACAAAAGATGGCAGAGTATTATTTTTCCAAAACTGCCATTTTCAGAAACACGCAAACCACGTCGCCATAACAAATTAACAATTAATTTATTATTATTTTTTTTTTTCATTAAGTGTACAACAACAATACTAATTGTTAATTACAGTTAATTATTAACAAAAAATGGGAAATGGTAAATACGCTAGAAAAAAAACTGTCCAAAGTCATGGAATGAAAAAAGGATGTAAAACAAAAAGAAAATCAAAAGATCTTGATGAGGTAAGAAATTTTATATTTTAATAATCATCTGCAAATAACCACGTGTATCAAATCAGTATGATGAAATTTTTTTTTGTATTATTGACACTTGTATAATTAAAATTAAATTGTTACTATATTATTGTGTTAATTTATTTTATTGTTAAACAGATTGATGTTGATCTTAAAGATAAAAATGTTGATAAATTATTAAATCAACCAATTGATCTTGATAAACCTGGTGCTGCACAATTTTATTGTCTTCATTGCGCGTAAGTTAATTATAACCTATAAATTATTGATAGGTATATTTTAATTTACATAATTGTATATTGTTTTTTAATTTGTTTTTCAGACGTTATTTTATAAATGAACGAGCATTGACTGATCATTTCAGAACAAAAGTACACAAGAGACGACTCAAGGCACTTGAAAAACAACCTTATTCTATTGCTGAATCTGAACGTGCTGCTAGTCATGGTAATTGGGTTGCTGCTGGAACAAGAAAAATTCATACAATAAAACCTTTTTCAGTTCAAGGTAGAGATATCTATCAAGAATTTAAAAACGTTCAAACTATGCAAGTTGAAGCATAATTTATAAATAATAAAATCATAAAACATGGCAATTTTAAAATTTAATAAATTTGTCAATTTAATAAATAAATATCAATTAATGAAAAATTATTCATCTGCTTTATATATACCTGGTAATAAAGCAACAGATACATTTTCTTATTTAACACCTTATTTTGATTATGAAGAACGTTTTGCAAATATTGAAAATTTAAAAAAAAATATAAAATCACGTAAATTAAATGTTAATATTAATGATTTAGTTAAATCATGGGAATTTTATAAAAATATTGATAATAATCGTAAATCAATTGAAGAAAAAAGAGAATTAATTGGTCAACAAATGAAAAATATTATGAAAAATAAAACTTTAAATGAAGATGATAAAAAAATTATTGAAGGACTTTGTTTACAAGGTAAAACACTTAAACAAGAACTTAAAAGTATAAAAGAAATAATATGGGATCTTGAAGAAACAATTGTTCCACGTCTGTTAAATTTACCAAATGACATTGATGAAAAAACACCAGAAACATTAGAAGTTGTATTAAAAAGTTCTGACCAAGTTTTAAATGTTAACAAATCAAACAAAAGTCATTTAGAAATTGGTAAAGAACTTGATTTAATAAAGTACATAAATCCTTTACATGTTTATCTTTTGAATGATGCTGCTCACTTTGAATTAGCTACTATAAAATGGGCAAGTAAAGTTTTAAGTGACTTTAACATGTTGAGAATAACTGGTACTGATTTTGCAAAAAGTCTAGTTGTTGAAGCAGCTTGTCTTGATCATGAAAATCCATATGATGCTTTTCATTTAAAAAATAATGAAAACAATAAAGGTAAAATATTAAATCAACAACTTCATTTAATTGGTAATGCAAGTCTTATTTCATTTTTATCAATGCATACTAAACAATTGATAAATCCAAAATGTTTTCCACTTAAATATTTTTCAACTGGTAGACAGTACATTCCAATTGTCGAAAATTCATCATGTATTGGTTTATTTGGAAGTTGTCAAACATCAGCAATTCAAAGTTTTATAATGGTACAAAAAAAAACATCACCACAATATCAAGATGAATTTGAAAATATGATTAATAATGCTACAAATATTTATGAACAATTAGAAATTCCATATCGTATTGTATTGAGATCAGCAGATCAATTAAAAAATTGGGAATCATTAAGAGTTTCATTTGAAATTTGGTCAAATTATTATAATAATTATATTGAAACTGGACATTTATCAATTTGTGGTGATTTTTTTTCAAAACGTTTATTAATTGCTTATCAAACACCAACTGGACGTGATTATCCAGCAATTATAACTGGTACTGTTTTATCTGTTAATAGATTATTAGCATGTCTTATTGAACAAAGTAAAGATCAACTTTTTATTCCAAAATGTATCAAACAACATATGACAATTTAATTAAAATTCATTTGATAAATAAAAAAAAAATAGCTGATTATTTATTTTATCATTAAGTTTGTTATTTTTTTTGTTAAATAATAAGTTATATAGTTTAAAAATATATAATTATTTTAGTAATCAAGAGCACAAATAAGAGCAACACCTCTTTTAATCCAAAATGATTGTGATTCTCTGCTAGGTATTTTCATAGATAAAACAAAATTTGTTGAATGTCCAGTTGTACTTAATGTTCCTGATCTTGTAAGAGTTTTATAAACTGGACAATCATAATATCCTTGTTCATCAATAGCTGTATTTATTACAGGTAATAATAAAATTGGCTTCATTTCTAAAATATAAATTTACAAAAATTTCTTAATTATAATTATTTTTTTAAATTGATTTAATATTTTTTAATTTTTTAATTTTTTAAATAATTTAATTATTTTATATTATTTTTTCATTAAAAATAGGTAAAGTCCAAGCTTTATAATTTTTTTTTTTTCAATTAAAAAAAGCTTTGATTCAGTGAAAACTTAATTTTTTAAATTACCTGTATGTAACTCTTTGGGTTGGGATACATCTAAACTCATACCATTCCAACGACATCCCTCTAAAAATAATCCATAAACAACACAACCATCTTTTGGCTTTGATGTTGGAATATTTTTTAATACCTTTATGTAAATATTTCAATTAAAAATAACAATGTATCATTTTTAAAATAATAAACTAACGAATAATTTACCTCAAATGAAAAGTCAATTTGATCAATTGATAATTTATATTTTCTTGCATAATTTTGTAATGTCCCAGTGATAAATGCCTGGGGAAAATAAAAACCAGATATCCAAAATGCAGCTGGAATACCAGATGTAATCCAACGTTTCATAAAATTTATTCTTTCAACAAAATCAATTATCCATGCACCTTTTAAAAAAATATTGAATTTATTAAAGTATTATTTTTATATATGAAATTTCAACAAATATTATTTTTTCATTCTCGAATTGTTTTCATAGAAAAATATATTATTTCAATTGAAAAATAATATTTTAAAAACTATTATTATTATTCAATTGAATATTAATTTAATTTTAATAAATATTTTTACCAAGTGGTTTTAATGATGGATAGCCACGATTTTGCCACAACTTTGGAACTTTATTATTAAATAAACTGTCTGATGTTGATTCAAGTTGTTCAGTCATTGTTGTTTGTCCTTTAAGTGCTTTTAATAAATCAGATAAATTAATTTTTAATATTTTAATTAAGGAATTATATCGTTTAGCTTCTTGTTGAATAACAGTATTAAATGATTCTTCATAAATTACTGGATATCTAAAATTAAAATTATCATTTAATTAATACCATATAAATATTAAATGAATAATAATTTTTAAAATTACTTTTTTTGAATATCTTCAATATTAAATAATTGTGGAATTTTATTAATAATATTTTCTACTAATAAAACAATATTTTCATTGACGTTAATTGAAGAGTCATCAATTATTTTTGGTTGAAGCATTAATAATGTGTCTAAGCATGAATAAGCTTCAGCACTTGCATAACTAATATCTGCATTCATGTCAAGACCAAAAATTGAAGGATCATCATTTAATGGTAAAGTACGAATATACTCGAGGTACTCAAATAACGTACACGTATCAGGTTGATCAGTTGACAACTAAAATATTTAATTAAAAATTAGCTTGTTCAATATTTTTAATTTGTTTTTTTTATTTATGAAGTTAATTGTGAAATTTTACCTGACAATAATGTCCATTAGAATCAAATTTATATCCTGAAACAAGAGATTCTTTTTTATAATAATCATGAAGAATTGTCATAATACATCTACGATCCCAATCATCTGTTATTCTTCCACCATAATTTATTTGTCCAGCAGTATAAGTAAGTACCTAAAAGAAAAAAAGAAATTAAAATTAAAGCACTCGTGTTTTTAACAAATTTAATAATTTATAGATATTATTTTAAAATTTATAAAATAGAAATAGTAATAATATCTGGTTCATTAAAATGTATTTTATTTAAATATATTAAACAATGGCTTTTAATGAAACATGAAACAAATAATATATATATTGAAACAAAATGAATGCATATCAATGAGTGTAAATGATAGTGTTGAATTGCCAATTACCTCAAAAGGAATACTTGGATATTCCATAACAAACATGTACAATTGTGATATACAAATTTTCAAATCACCCTCTGAAAATTCATATGGAATATTAAAACCCAGTGATCCAAATTTTCGTCGTTCAAGTAAAACAGAATGAAATAAACAAAGTGAAAATAATAAAGATTTAAAATTTTGAATTTTAATATTTTCTGATTTAAATATATCTTGCATTTCAGCTACTTGATTAACATATGCTCTCATCATATTTGCCTAAATTGAACCATAATTAATTACAATATAATATTTTTCTTCTTTTTAATTTTAATAATAACAATAATAATTTTTTAATACTTTTATTCCACGTGGTGGTTCAACTGTTAGTTTTATTGAATTTTCTAAAATACTTGATGGAAAATTTTTAGTTGGAGTTGATGTTAACCACAAACGAAAACCTTTATGTGTATTATCAGGAAATGATTCAACTAAATTTTCTAATTTTGGCATCCAGCTTGGTGCTAAATGGCAATTCTGAAAAATTTAAATTCATTTTAACAATATAAATTAAGTAGCTTTTGTTGTTTTTTAATTAAAATAAATTTAAATAATGCATGCAGAATATAATTATTTTACAAGATAATAATTTGATGATAATTATAAAAACATTATTTGCATGAATCTATTTCATAATATGAATTTTAAATTACATACCAAAAAAATATTTAATTATTCTATTTATTATTAATTTAAAATTCAAAACTACAGTTTATGATGAAAAAAATATTTAAATAAATACCAAGATGTTATTTATTTACAAAAATCAAATGTACTATTTCTCGTGAAATAACAAAATGATACATAAATTTACCTGAAAGAAAACCCAATTTCCATTTTCAATTGATTGTTGAAGCATAAGCTCAGCACGTGGTCCTTGTCCTTGTCCAAGTGATATTGTTTCTAGTTTTTTTGCCATACCAATTTTTTCAGCATATTTAAATAATTCAGCAGCTGGATCAGTTCCACTTGATAATATAAATACAATTGGAATAGTTGATGATGATTCTTTATGAATAATTGATAGCTCAGTTGTTTGTGGTTCAATAAATTTACTACCAAGATATTTACTGACATAAATTTGTATTGCATTTATAAGTCTATCTGGTCTTAAACATTTAATCAATAATAACTTTTGAAAATCATCATAATTAAATTTATCAACAAAATGACTATTATTTTCTGGCTGTTTATCATCATATATATATTTAAATATATTTAAATTATTTTTAAATAGTATTGTAAAATTTTTAAATCTAGACAATTTAATTTCTAATGATTGTAATTCTTGCCAGGCACGATCACTTAGCCATGTCTTTGCTGGATTTTGTTTTTCCTTTATTAGTGATTGATTAAATGTTTTTTATTAGAGAAAATAAAAATAATAATATAGTTAAAATATAAATTGATTATTTACTTGTGAGGGTGTTTCACCAGCAAGAAAATGTCTCCACTCATTTGATTCAATTGTATTTGAATTAATTTTTATTCTAGCACAAATTAAAAGTGCTAAATGTAATTTATGTTTTTCAAATAAACTACGACAAACATTTGTAAATAAAAAATATGTTAAATTTTCATTAATTAAATTGACACGTTTTTCAATGTCACCTGAAAATTAATAATGATTATTTAAATTTAATATTAAATAAATTATTTATATATATATATAAATTACCAGATTTTTCAGTTTTTGATACACTTGTTATAAATATATTGATAAACCATTCAAGTGAATATTGATACATAAAATCAATAAAACGTAAATCATTAATTGAAAAAAATAATAATTGTGCACGATTAGCAACTGGTAAATAATATAATCTTGTATTATCAATGTCAATTTGTGTTTTTTCTGATATATCAACTTTTAATTTAATTTCTTGACTTTTAAATTTTGATGCTTCAAGGGTATTTATTAAATCAATATCATCAATTGCCGAGCCCACTGATGTTGTGAGTCTATCTAATATTCTATTTTCAATATTTTTTAAATCATTTTTCATTTGTGCGCATGATACTATTAATTCACTACGTGTTGCTTCAAGGTCAGGACGTTCTTCCATAACTACTATTGATAACATTTGATCAAGTAAACCACTAAAAAATATAAAAATTACATTTTTAAAATTTTTTTAATATAATATTATATTTATTTTAATAATAAATTTTCTTTGACATGGATTCTATTAAAGTCAACATAATATTTTTCTATGATTTGTATAAGATAAACTTCTTATTTTTTATATGAATTTTGTAAGAGTCTACATATGTTTCTATAATAATACTCAACGATATTATTACATGGGATTTTATAAATTTAAAATTCTCTTTAATGTAAATTTTTAGAAAAATAAAATGTACATATTGATTTTAATTTATTATAAATTCATGTAAGGATTTCTATTAAAATATAAAATATATAAAAAATAAATAAAATACCTTGATGTTAATGAAAAATTAACAATCAATAATTTAGCAAATATTTCTGGTGAATAATGAGGATTTGACAATTGTGTTGTAATATAAAGACGAAATCTTTGATCATAAACAACAACATTATCACCAATTTTAATACTTAATTTACCACCATGATAAAAAAAATTTTTTGTTAAAATACTATCAAGTGAATTGTCCAATTCATTATTAATATTTTCAATTAAACAAGCTCTTCCAAATCTCACACAATTTTCAATAATACGAATAAGATCTTTGTCACTTAGTCTGACAATTGAAAGCCCAGTTATTTTTCTCTATATAAAAACAAATTTTTTTTTTTAAACATAAATTTATTTTGTATAGCTTATAAAAGCTTATAAAATTGAAAAGAAGCTTTTAAACCTACACTTTTTTTTATCCATTTGTTTGCTTGACTTTGTGGATCAATAAAAAGAGGCCAACGTCTAGAATTTTCAACAAGTATAGCATTTTCAATGGAATATACATCACGTGGTAATCCATCAATTTGCCAATTACGAATTTTAACTGTATCACCAAGTATTGACACTGGACTACAGTCAAAACTATGTGGTACTTTATCACCTAAATTATTCATCCAATAATGCAATAACCGCAAACGATAAGAATCAATAAATGGTGATAAATATGCAATTGAACCAGATGCTATTAAACAATCACCAATACAATTATCATAATTAATTTTAATATCTTTAACATTTTGTATCCAACGTTTTTTTTCATCATCAAGACCATCAATAAGACGTACAGCTCTTAACATTCTATCTTCACACAATTTTTTATCATCTTTTAATTTTGATAATTTAATTTCTTCATTATTTAATTGTTGTTTTAATTTATCAATATTATCTTCAACTTGATGTAATTTTTCCATTGCAATTAATAAATTTTTTTCTGTTTCTAATAATGTTAATTCAGCTGTTTTTAATGCCAACATTTTTGGTTGAATTTTTTTATTAACAAAATAATAATTATACATTGCATGTAACCATAAACATAATGAATAACATGCTTTTGATACAAACATTATTTTATCTGGTTCAAATGATGGATTGTTTATATAAATTTTTAATTTATTTATCATATCTTCTGTTATTTTATTTTTATCAAAATTTGTTAGGTCTTTTAAAAAATGTCCTGGATCTGATAATAGATGACTTCCAGGTGTCCAATAATCAATAACTTTTTCACCTGGTATTTTTCCAGGTATCTGAAAAATAATAATAGAAATATATATATAAAAATGTTATTACAAAATTTATTAATATCATATTACCTTGATTGGTTTTATGTCTTTGACAATACATACAGCTTCAATAACAAGAACAACACCAGGTGGTGGTCGTTTCATTGTTTTGACCTCAATAATGTCATTTTTATTTAGTGCTTTTAAACTTGCTTCAGCTGCATGAAGCATTGGCTTAACTTGACGTAAATCTTTTTCAGCTTCATTTTTAATTTCTTGATTTTGTATTTTTAATAATGCTGCATCATTTTCTTGTTTTTTAGCTATTGTTTTTGTTGCCTCAGCTTGAATTGTTTCATTTTGAATTTTTTCAATCATTTGAAATGTTGATTTTTCACTTGATTCTAATTCTGGCTTCATTTTAATAAGCATCAATTGCATTTGTTTGACTTCAATTTCTGTTGTTGATAATTTTCCAAGACCTGTTTTTTTTTTTTTATTATTGATTTTTATTATTTTCATTTACACTTATAATATTTTTAATTTTTAATTTAAAAAATAATTTAAGCTGCATATAATAATTGTATTAAAAACTTTTAATAAATTTACAACATTCAAAGTGAAAATAATATTAATTAATTATTTGTTAAATTTATCAAATAGATAGGTGGTTTCTTTTTTTTTTTATTTTTATATTATTATTTTTTACTTGTTTTTCTTTTTATACAAAAAAAAAAAAAAAAAGGAAAAAGAAAAATAAAAGTTGCTAATGATTAGCTGTATTTTTTCATGTAGAAAATATCTCACGCAAAACCTCTATTATCTCACTTGGCAAGGATGAAATATGGATTATATAAAAATAATAAAAAAATTTTTATTTACTTTAATAATTGTGTGTATTATTAACATAAAAAAATAGATATATTATATTGTTAATTTAAAACTCTTAATAATGCTTTAGTTAAAAGAAAAAAAAAAAAAGTAAACAAAAAAATTTTAAGACAACCTTGAAGAACAAAGTAACCACCGAGACATTGACCAAGCAAAAACAATGAAAATAAAGTATAAGTATTTTTTGATGTAATCCATTAGTCTATTTTTTTTTGTTGTCGTAACTTTTTTTTATCCTTTTGTTAAAGTTTCAATTTTTTTTACTTGGTTAATATTCTATTTTACGATTTAATATTATTTTCATAAAATTTAATAACATTATATGTATTATTTTACATTTATGATAATAATTATTATTTATAAATTAATATTTTACCTCCAGACAAACGTTCTATACCAGATAAAAGTTCTTTTTTACGTGAACACAAAAGTTTTCCATAATTAGCAAGCATTTCTAGGTAACTAGCTGGAGTTACATAGTTTCGACGATTCAACAACTAAATAAAACAAATATTTAAATACATGATTTAAAAATTTTTAATGGCTTATATATTTTCAACAAAAAAAAGCTTATGTTTTTAGCTTTAACAAAATAAACTAATCAAAGGAAATCTAATTAAATTATAAACCAAAACTAACAAACTATATGTACCTGATAAAATTCTTCACAAATATTTATCGTACTCGAATGCATAAATTGACAAGTATTAACTATTTGTTTGAGTGTATCATTGGCAATTTGTACATCATCAATGTCTTTTATAAAACGAACTGCAACGCTCTGAAAAAAAAAATGAATAAATAAAATAACTTTTCCAATTTATATCAAATTTATTTAAAATATACCTGCAATGCTTTGTCTGACCATGGATGAAACCAATCAATAACACAACAATTTATTAATGCAGGAAATTGTCGAATATATCCACGAAATGCATCACCAATTGGACTTTAATTTAAAACAAAAAAATAATAATTAAATTTAACGAATGTATCAAATTTAATGTTATATTATTAACGAATTTATTTGATTTTTTTTTTTTTTTTCTGTAACATATTTCATTACAAGAACACCATGAAACTTGTAATTAAAAATATTATTTAAAATAAATAATTAATAATTAAATGAATCTAACGAATGTATCAAATTTAATATTATATTATTAACGAATTTAATTGATTTTTTTTTTTTTTCTGTAAGATATTTCATTGCAAGAACAGCGTGAAAATTGTAATTAAAAAATATCAATTAATTTAAAAAATTGCATTTGACATATATTGATTAAAAATTTAAAAAATTATATAATAAATAATAATAATTTTATTTCGATATATACCTCATTGCAAGAACAGTGTGTAAATTATTTTGTAAATTTTTTAAATAATAATTATAAAGATTTGTTTTATTTATAGGAAGTCCAGCTTCTTGAACAGATGATCTCATTGATTGATATATTTTATCTAATTCATCAGGCTGATAAATATTTGAAACATCACCACTATTAAGTATATTGTGAATGTCCTCCAAGTACACTTCATCTTTAATCTAAATTACAAAAATTAAATAAATTTGGTGCTTTATATTAATGACAATAAAAAATACAAATAAAAAAAAAACTATATAATTTTTTTAGGGGATAAACAAAAGATTGTATTAAATTTGCAATGATAATTTTTTAAATAAACTTACTTGTGTATCGGAAAATAAAAATACTATTGAATTACTAGAAATGCCAGCTTTAAGCATAATGCTTTTTATATCATCATGCCAGTCATTGATAGTATAAGAACGACGAGATTCAATTTGAAAGCAACTTTTATTGCATAAAAATGATGAAAGTTTTGCTAAACTTTGACGTCCTATTGAATAAATAAATAATAATTTATAACTTGAATGATAAATACATGTATAGAAGAATATTTTATTATTTTTTAAACATTACCAGATCCACCAACACCAAGAAGAAGAGCATTACCTCTTGGTTGTCTTAATATTCTACTAATTCTACAAATATGACTCATAGCTTCATCAAAAAGTACAAGTTTCATTGGTTCATTTGACGAGTGATTGTATTCTTCCATAATATCATACAAAATTGTCTCCATCTAAATGTCAAAATAAATAAAAATAATAATAAAAAAATCAAGAGGAAAAAAAAAAAAAAGATTATATAAAGTATCAGCTTCAATAAATTAGGATATAATGTACTTTTTGAGTATCAGTGATTCTCTGATACTGTCCAAAACTATTGCAAAAATCCCCATAGAAAAGTTGTTCTTCTCCTAATACACTATCTTTTCTTATATCATCAAAATGATCCATTAAACAAGACCACAGTGTATTATCGAACCAACTCAGGTCACTCGTATTCACCAAACGATCTCCCATTATTCTTGTATTCTCATGATACCACAATGCCAAAAGATCTCCCTTTTCCTGTAACAAATAAAATAAAATATATAGGTATAAACATTATTCTTATTTATGATAATAGAAAAATAAAAAGAAATACAAAAAAAAAAAAAAAAAAANAAAAAAAAAAAAAAAAAAAAAAAAAAAAAAAAGAAAAACAATAATTAATTATACGTGTTAAAATAATTTGTTTTTTTTTATATTATTCATTAAAAAACTTACGTAAATTTTTGAAGGATCAGCCATAAGTATACCTTGAAATATACGTGATAAATCTCGAAGATTAAATGTATAATGTAATTTATCAGGAGTTGGTAAAAGTTGATGTGAAATTTTATCAAATAAATTAATAGTTGATTTTAATATTTTTTCATAAAAAATATGGCAATTTGGTGTTTTAATTAGCCAAGAATTTAATATTGCACCAAAAATAATTTCCTGGAAATATAAAAGTTCAAAGTAAATTCATGAATAATGAAAAAAATTTAAATATTTTAAAAACTTATATAATATCATGTAAAACATTATCAACCAAACAAACTAAAATTTTCATTATGAAATTCTTTTCATAAAAAAAAACTGATATTTGATGTTAATATTTTTTAATATTCCCTTAATATTTCAAAGGAATATTTTTCTCTTTCAAGTCCAGAAAAAAAAACGTTAATTAATTTAAAATATGCATCATCAAGATAATAATAATAATAATAATCAAATAAAAATAATAATAATAATAATATGTTTGTATAAATATATATACAACGACGACATGAATGTATGATATTTCAAGATCATATTTAATACAAATGTATTTCATTGAATGTTGAATGTGGTTGGCTATTGTGTGAGGGTGCCAAGGTAGTTATGGAAAATTGTGGGCTATTGAGTCACAAGTTATGAGCTATAATTATAAAACTGAATATTTAAAGAGGCAAAATACACACTGGTTTTTTTTTTTTTCTTTTTTTTTCTTTCTTTCACTCGACAATTCAATTTTTTTTTCTTTTATTTATTTTATTATTATTATTATTTTTTTTTCATTAAATTATTAAGCATATGAATATATAGGTATATATATATATATTTTTTTTTACCTTTGTATTATTTTCCATCTCGGGAAATGTTATAAAATGAAAATGACGAAGTACACGATTATCAATAAAATTTCTACCACCTCCTGGTGGTCCCATTGCAGCAAGTATATTAACATCAATTATTTGACGAAATGAACCAATATCTTGTGAATCATACCAGCCTATGATCAATAAAATTATTTTACATTAATTTATTGTTAATTATAATTAATTATTTGTATATTTATTAACCTCCTGAATCAAATAATTGACGAAGTAATTCTAATGGTGGTTGAGCACCATACATCTCAACTAATGGCATATTTAAATCATCAATAAAAAAAATTTGTTTTTTTAAAACTGATGCTCCATATACACCAGCTCTTTTTTTTTCTAATTTTGATTCTAAAATGCTCTATTAAATAATAAATATTTATTAATTTAATAATATTTTATAATTTATTATCATATAATTTTTGAATAATAATAACCTGAGTTTTACTTGCTGATGTTTTTGCAGAAAATGTCATAAAATTACATATATATTTTTTTGGCATTCCTTTTGTTAATTTACTTGATATTGTCAGTGTTTTTCCACTACCAGTTGGCCCGACACACAATACATTGTTATCAGAGTTTAATAAATATTCAATCAATACAGAATTTCTTACAGTATCCAATGTAGGAATTTCAATATCTATGAAAATTATTAATAAATATTATATAATAAAATTTTAATTAATAATTTCTTTTTAAATTAAATTTAAATTACCTGAAAATTTTGTACTTGGTGAAATGATAATTGGCAAATTATCATCAAGCCATTTGATCCATTGAGGAGGATCAAAAGAATCTCCTTCATCAAATCTATTGTTTATTTATTAATTTAATAATATATATGATATTTTGTTTTATATTAATATATTACCTGTAATCATAAACAAGACCTTGTTGTGGAATTTTATATTTATAATTATATTTATTTTGCATATTTCTCAGCCATTCATCAAATTTTTGACGTCCAGAATTATCACATGATCCACCAATACTCCATATTATTGCAAATAATATCCATCCTTCTAATAATTCAACTGTAATAAATAAATAATGATAATATTTCAAAACATTTACGTCGTTAAAATAAAAATATTATATTACATATTTTATCAGAATATTCTATTGACAGTGATGTTCCCTTCGATGTCATTGATGTAGAAAACTGATAGTTAACAAGTTTAATGTAGCTATGAACCATTGTAATATTTACTGTCACAACAATTTCTGTCAAATGACGTCTTAGTAATTCCAAACCAGCGGGGAATAATTGATATGTCAGCTCTGATAATTTTGATGAAAATTTCTTTGTTTCCTTGGAACAAAAAATGAAAAATAAATAAATATATTTATAATAAATTTTGTATATTATAGACAAATTGCTTTGTTAATTAACTTATTTAAAAAAAAATAATAATAATCACATTGTTATTATTTAATTATGTCAATTGTTTGAATATTCAATTTATCAAATTATTGTCATGTTAAAACCCCTATACAATGATTTATTAATTAATGTATAGTATTAAATTTCTTTGAATATTATTTTACATGTATATTTTAATTTTTAATTAATAAGTAATAATAACCTCAGGCATTGATTCTATCCATGAGTCAATTAACGTATCAACCCCAATAAGTTGATCATCCAAGTAAACCATACCACATCTAGCAAAATTATTTTTAATTTAAATAAATGTAATTAGCTTTTAAAAATTGATATTATTATATTATAATAAAAAAAAAATAACCTTGATACTGTAGCTGGTGATGCAACTTTTAAATCACCAACTTCAAATATAATTGTTTGATTTATTTGAAGTTTTATTATTTCTCCAGATGTTAAACATAATTTTTTATTATCATCAAGAACAGTATTTAAATTTTCAATCCATAGTGCATCAACTGGTCCATCAAATATATACCATTTTTTTTCAGCATTATTTAATGATATATCTTTTCTAATGATGTAGGGAAGTATACCATCAGTCCATTCATGTGTATCCAAATCAAATTCACCATATAAACGTCCTAGACTTATTGATTTTGGATTTATTATAAATTTATTTATTTTAACAAATGGTAAACCATCTGATTGTAAATTTCCTTCTAAATTTGTACATGCATTTTGAAGAATTTCATAACACTGAAAATAATAATTGAAAATAAAATATAATTATTTAATTTTTATAAGTAAAATACAAAGCTTATTTTATTTTTTCTTTATTCATGTTACTTTGAAATTATTAAATTATTGCAGCCACCAAGAGCTATCGTGGGGCCACAGAGTAAAATTGCTATTACAATTTAACGTGCAATTTAAAATTTGCAAAAAATAACATAGAGTTAATTATTATTATAATTGAAACTAGGATATATAAATATGATATAATTGTAAATTATACGAATTGTTTTAATTTTTTATTGTTTATTGAGAGGTATTTGTGTTTGGTATTAATTAATTGACGAAACTCATGGAAATAGCAGCTAGAACATGAAAATAATTTGTGTGTTTTTTGAATACTGTCGAGATTCTTATGAATTACGTCATGAATTTTATTGTAAAAAAGCTTTTAACTGCTTTTTTTTACAATTAAAAATATTTTTTTTTTAAATTAATTTACATAAACATATTTATTTCAACAAAATCTCTAGTCGCAATTAAAAATATTTTTAAAAAATATAAAAAACTTTAATAATTTATTTATTTAATACCAACAATATCATTATTAAAATTAATTAAAAACAAATAACTACTTGGCGTATTTTTTCTGTTTAAATAAAAAATATTTTACGTCAAATTTACTAACAAAAAAAAAAACTATTTAACTTTAAAATATTTTTAGTTAATTTTTTTTTTTTTATATTATTCAAATAGCCCCAAGTTAAATAATAATAATAATAAATATTTTATTAAATAAATATTTAAAATATTTATTAAAATTCATAAACCATAAATATCTATTTGGCATTCGTATTTTTTTTTTTTTTTTTTTTATATTTACGATTGCATGTCAACTGTAAATTAAAAAAATTTCGATTATTTTTTCTGATAAAAAAAATATCTTGATCTTGTTTTCATAATTAATTCAAATCAATAATCATAATCAGCCCTAAAACTTGAATTAAAAAAAAAAGAAATTAATTTCTGTAAATGTCAAAATATATGATCTATATATAATTGAATTATTTATATTTTTAAAAATTCCAAAACTTATGAATTTCGTTTATAGACTGCAAATATATATATGTTAATATATGACACATATATCCCCCAAAGAATTATGATTAGATTTATATACACTGCATATATATATGTATATTTATTTTTTGTATAAATGGATGCGCATGCGGCTAGCAAATTTGTGGTGTGTGTATTTTTTTTCTCTCATGATCTGAAGATGAATTTCGACATCTAGATTCTAGGCGCCAGTTTAACTCACGCACTCGTCTCATATAAACCATTGAAAAAAAAAATCCCATCTTTCCAAAAATAAAAAAAATTTAAACATCACAATAAAAAAAAAATTAAGTGTCAATAATTTTAACATCAATTAATATTTATTAATAGCATTAATCAATTAATAAATATGTTGAAAAAAAAAAAAAAAAATTACAATTTTTAATTTAAAAAAAAAAATTAAAAACAATAATAATTAATAAATTAAAGTAAAGTAAATTATTTTTAATATATATTAGTGAGTGTTTGTGTGTGTTTATTAAAATTTGATAATGATATTTTAATAAAAGCCTACAGGTGGCAAAAAATTAATTCCATTTGAAAAATAAATAAAAAATAAAAATGGTTAGTTTAAATGAACATTGTGGTGGAATGAGGTATCGTCGTTCAATTGAATGGACAAATATATCATATATAAACAATAATAATAGCAATACAACAACAACAAATGGTATATATTCATATGAAACAATTGAATATGATGAAGAAGCATCAGCATGTAGTCCAGTATATTTTATACTTGATATATTTCATTTATATTATATACCATTTATAATATCAATTGGTTTAGTTGGTAATTTATTATCATGTATTGTATTTTTAAATACTCATTTAAAAATGCGTAGTTCATCATATTATTTAGCAGCATTAGCAACAGCTGATTTTGGTTTTTTAATAGCATTATTATTTGTATGGTTAAATAGTCAAATTGGTTGGCAAGTATTTAATGAAGATGGATGGTGTGAAATACTTGTTTATATATCAGCAGTATGTAGTTCATTAAGTGTATGGTTAATTGTTGCATTTACTGTTGAACGTTTTATTGCTGTACAATATCCATTACATAGACCACATATGTGTACAACTAAAAGAGCTAAAACAATTGTTGTTGTACTTATTGGTTTATCACTTATTTGTCATTCATATGCATTTTTTACTGCTGGTGTTGTACATCATCAAGGTGATAATGATAGTGGTACATGTGATCTTAAACCACAACATCTTGAAGCTATGAGAATTATTAGTATTATTGATACTATTGTCAGTCTTATATTTCCATTAATATTAATTGTTGTTATGAATACAATGATTACAAGAAATTTATTTAAATTCAGCAGAAGATTTAAATCAACAACAAGTGATAATGGAGTTACTATTTCTAATCAATTTCCATCAAGGGATAGATCTGATATTAATCTTAATCAAATACCGGTATGTTTTATTACTTTTTTTCATCTCATTTTTATGCTATTTTTAGGATATTTTTATTTTTTTTTCTCAATTGAATCTGATTGTATTATATTGCAATTTTATCTCAAATTACTTTTGAAATACTTTCTTATATTATGTGTATATATTTTTTTTTTTTACTGTAAATTGAAAAATATATATTCAATAAAAAATGATATTATTTTTTCATTTTGTTTTGGATTATTGTGGCTTAATTTTCTGGATAAAAATAAAAATAGCTCATATTTTTTTTTTTAAATTTAAATTGCTTCGATTGGAAAAATTCAATAAACGCGAAAAAAAAAATTGAAAATAAATTGGAAAGTTTTGTTGACATACTGGAGTATAATTAATTTTTTTATATACAATATACATATACACATATTTACAAATAAAAAAAAAAAAATGAATTTAATCATGGAAAAATATTTCAATTTTATCATGGAAAGTTTACACAGATGTATAATTCAAATATTTAATTTTAAAATCAAAACATTAAGTTATAAAAATAGAAGATAATATTTTAATTATAACTCGGTATTTATATATTTAGATTTTCATATTTTATTTTATATACAAAATAAAATATCATCAAATTAAATACTTAACTATACAGCCAAAGATTGATCTTATTTTTTTGTCAACAAGGAAATAATTAATGAAACGTTAAAATAAGTAACAAGAAACGCCCAGCAAATCGATGAACCCTGTAGTTTATCAATCGAACAGTTATTTTATTATTTTCTTATACCTTTTTTTTTTTCTTTTTTTTCATCTTTATATCCCGCATAGAATGATTTATTTTCAGTATATATCAACATCAACAAATTGCCTTCTTTCTCTTTAAGTATATATGTTGATGTTCATTTACACTCTCAATATATGTTCAGGTATTTAACCCCAGTATTCAATTATTTTCCAATTAATTAAGCTATCCAATATACAAACTTGATAATTTTATTATCCAAATAATTGTTTATTTAATTTTTAAAAGAATTAGCAACACGAAATAAGTATCAGTCATTTAGAATTTGATCAAGTTTAGAAAAATTTAATTAAGAATATATTTAATGAAAATAAATAGATTAAAAAATTCATTAATGTCGAATAGATAAGTTTAATTTTGATTGATTTATTTTAATTTTTAATTTAATTTTTTTTTTTTAGAGTGGAAGTAGTAGTAATAATGGAATTAAATTAGGATCAATAGGAACTGGTCGTCGTGCTGGTTCACAACAATCATTTCATTCATCTAAAAATAATCATAGTTCACATAATTCATCTGGAAGTGTTGCTGGAATACCAGCAATTACAGTAACACCAATTGTACCAGTTGTTCCATCATCATCATCAACAGCAGCACCCAGAAATATTGCATATCAAATTCCAGAATCAACTTCACGATGTATTCGTAAGTTTATTTTTATTTCTATCAATATACTTGACATTAATTTTCTGTTATTTTTATCTTGTTGTATTATTTTATATTTTTTTTTATAAGATATCAGATCATCCTCGAGAAATCCTGTATCAACAAGAAATCAACAGAGTATAACTAAAATGCTTTTACTTATTAGTACTGTTTTTATTCTTCTAAATCTTCCCAGGTAAATTTGATATTATTTAATTTTATTTACTCGTAATATTTATCTTGTAAATATAGTATTTTATTTATTTATCAATTGTTTAATTTTAAATTGTTTTTCTTTTTTATTTTTCAGTTATGTCATAAGATTGTGGGTTTTTTTTTTTACTCTTGCTAGAAAAGATAGACCAGCTTCATTATGGTGTCTTCAACAATTTTTTATGCTTCTTTATTATACAAATTTTAGTATAAATTTTCTTTTATATGCTATGTGTGGAATAACATTTCGTCGTTGTCTTCAACAACTTCTTAGAAAAAATCTCAAAAAAATTACCAGGTAATTTTATTGTCAATAATAAATTTTATTTTGAACTAAAAAAAAAATCATATTTTATTATTTTATATTATTTTTTAGATACATTGGAAGACGACGAAGGGATTCAGAAAGTTCGTAAACACCCATTTACAAAAGACATCTCAATATATCTTTCCATTTTATCCAAAAAAAAAATTGATGTAAATCGTTTAACTGTAGGTCGATAAGCAAAAAACTGAGTGTAAAAAAAAAAAAACCACATATGTAGAAAATAAGAAATATTTTATTTCCATTTCCATCATGGTTAAACCACTTTTTTTTTTTCTCTTCTTTTCTTTTCGAATATCCATATTCAAACTAAACATATACGAGCTTAAATTTTTTATCTCTAGTATAAAAAAAAAGCTTCAAGTATCAGTGCTCAGAGTCTGAGAGACAATTGAGAAAAGTTTCACAGACAATTTACCCATGTACCTGCGATAATTTATAATTTTCTACGTTTTTTTATTTTATTTTATTTTATTTTTTTTAAGGTGTTAAACATTATTTATTGTTATTGTAAAACATTTTCAGTTACAAATGAAAGTATATAGACCATTTAAAAACGAGAAAGTTTTATTTTTTTATATTTTTTTGTGTCTGGAGTCTAAAAAAAAATAACAGTCTTAATAATAATTACCACATTTTACGTGTAAATGTGTAAATAATAAGAAATTATTTGTAATTTGAATTTTTAAGACTTGAAAATAGCAAAAAAATATATATTTAATAGTAGATAAATATTTATTATATATATTAGACAGAAATAAAAAAATTGTTTCATCCAAATAAATGTTAAATTTAATAATTTTAATTAAATTATAAATTAATATTTTTATATTTAATTAATTTATTTAATTTTATTTGATAATTGAATTACAAAAAGGTTTGTATTAAATAAATTATTCAATAAAATTGAATTATTAAAATTTTAAAATTTTATTAGTTTATTAAACTGTATTGAATAATTAAATGAAAAACTTTCAACTAATTACATAAAATTTGTATTGTTTAATGGAAAAAAAAAAATAATAAAAATTTAATGTAGTTACAAATTCCATAATTTAATTTGAATAATGATGATTCATTTGTAACGAATGAATAATCAATCACTTGTAATTATTTTCATACATCAAATGAAAAAAAAAAAAAAAAAAA
>MKYW01000007.1:2959192-2974236 GCA_015776835.1 Aphidius ervi
AAAAAAAAAAAGCACCTGGTTATTTTTGGATTTAACCGGTACACGTGTCAACATTTGCTCCAATTTAAAAAGACAAAAATTTATCTTGATAATAATAATAATAATAATTTAATAGATAAGAGAGATAGGTAACAAGTTGGTTGGCTTCAACTGCATGTTGTTAATTGCATTATAATTTATGTCTGGCTGCGTAGCACACACATGTGATCAAATTAAATATAAAACAGGAATAGAAACTTTATAAAAATAACAAAAAGAAAAAACATTTTATTCTTCACATTATCAGTGTAATAGAGAGCTGAAAAATTATTTATTAAAGTAGTTTTTTATTTATCATCATCACATAATGTTTGGCCTTGGTGGAAAAAAATTGTTTAAATATTCATCAATTAATAATACACTACCTCTTGATGTTGAAGATACTGTAACTTGTTTTTGCAGGTCAGTTTTTTTTTTTTTTAAATATCTAATATATTTCTCAAAGAGAAATCATTGTTTATGTTCCATTGTAACTGCGAAATACCATTATCATAAAAAAATGGAAAAAAAAAAGTATTTGTCATTATCTTGGATCATTTATCGAAAAAAAAAATTAAATAAATAAAAACCAAGGCCATAAAATGAAATGATTTTTTTTTTTTTTTATAACTAATAAATTTACTCATAAAATTTTCCTAAAGATATTAATTTTTAAAATTCAAAGTGTATATATTTTTATATTATAAAAATATATAAGAAAAGAAAATAAAAAAAAAAGTATCGATTGTCGCAGAGGAGGTAGAATGGGAAAGGCCTAGTGCGTCGTAGTCAGCTGACTCGACTCATTGTAACAGCTGATTCGAAATAATATTTTCAACTTTAAAATATAACAATTTTCGATTTATAATTTTTTTAAATTTTAATTATTAAATTGTTATTTATAATTAATTAATTTAAAAAAAAAAGTTTATGTAATAATAATTTGTTGTTAAATATGTTTTTTTTTTTTAGAAAAGCCCGAAGAAAGGAGAAAGATGCAGGAACAACGGAAGATCCAAAATTATATTTGGAGGAAGCAGCACTTGAACGACAATTACCGGAATTGGATTTGAGGATGCTTGTTGATTTACCACCAGGTCTTGATTATAATGAATGGCTTGCATCACATACACTTTCGTTATTTGATCATACAAATCTTATTTATGGAACGATATCAGAATTTTGTACACCAACTGGATGTCCTGATATGACAGGACCTGGTTTAAGGTAAAATTTAATTTGTGCTTTATTTTTTTTTAGCAATAAAATGATTTATAATTAATTTAATTTACAGAACTTATTTGTGGTTTGATGAAAAAGGAAAAAAAACAAGAGTTGCTGCACCTCAATATATTGACTATGTCATGACATTCACCCAACGTACTGTTAGTGATGAAACAATATTTCCAACAAAATATGGTAATTATTAAATTTCAACTAATTAAAAAGTATTGTTTTTAATTTATTATTTATATTTTGTTTCAGCAAATGAATTTCCAAGTTCATTTGAATCAATTGTACGTAAAATTTTACGATTACTTTATCATGTTGTGGCGCACATTTATCATTGTCATTTTCGTGAAGTTGCACTATTGGGTTTACATGCTCATTTAAATTGTGTATTTGCTCATCTAACACTTCTTAATCAACGCTTCAATCTTATTGATACTAAAGAAACTGAAATTCTTGGTGATCTTGAAGCAGCACTTTTAGGTAAATATTTTTCTCAATGAATTTTTGTAATTTTTAATTGCTTACCTGGGTTTTTTAATTATTCAGGTGATTCATCATTGGGCTCTTCTAGTTCTGTGCCAACTACAACAATTCAAGATCCACCAAGTGCAACAACGTAGACTAATTTGTTTGATATATAGATTTTAAAAATTAAAAAAAAAAATATATTCAAAGTTGCAGATCATGCGATCTAGTGGATATAGCTAAAAAAAAATAAAACTTAAATTATTGTTTACTGTCGTTGCCTTGTCCACTTGCGATAGTTTGCGTTAATCAGATATCGAAATGAAAATATTAATAAAATATTAATGATAAATAATCAGGTCAATCGAAAATAATAATTAAAAAAAAAATAATTAATTCATGTAGTACCTGTAAATAACACAATGAAGAAAATCATGTAAATTATTTTTTTTTTTTTTTCTTTTTTGTTTGCTATTTGTGAGATTGTACATAATTTATTGACTAGACAAAAAAAAAAATAATAAAATAATAAACTAAAAGAAGAAAAAAATTGAAAAGAGATGAAAAAAATAATAGGAAAAATAATTTATCGCATGAAAGAGATAGTGAGTGATTGAATGAACGAAGATAGAATAAATTATTGATCAATTAATAAAAATGATAAAAACGCTGTAATAAAATTTTAAATATGATTGTTCTGTAAAAAAAATAAAATAACGATAATAAAATATATACCTGGCGTTAAATGATGATGTAAAAAAAAAAAAATTTAATTATTAATCAAATACCAAGCTGTTATATCAAGTTGGAAGATTTGTATAATTATTTATTTCAACAATTCTAATAGCTCGAAAAAATATTGCAATTTCATGAATGAAAAATCCAAATGTTTGAGCAATTGGTTCACATAAATCTCTAAATGACGTTGCAATGTTATAAAAAAATATTAATATTGGTTGTATAATACCATTAAAAAAAATTGTCAACAAAGGTTTTATAAAATAATCAGAAAACATTTGTATGACACCAATTGTTAATGGTCTAATTAAACTGTATAAAAAAAATCGCAATAATTGTAAGATAAAAGCAGTGATAAATGTTATTCCAATATGAATTGTTCCAAATATTTCAGCCCAAAATCTCGTTGCTGCTTGATCTATTTTTTCAGCATATTTTTCAGTTTTTAAAATTGGCGAGGCATCTGTTGTTTTATAATATCTATCAACAAAAAAAAAAATCATTGTTTTATTAATCCTTAAATCAAGACAAATATTTATTATATTTTTATACCTACGCAGAGTTACCGTGATCAAAATAATATATGTCAANCAACAAAAAAAAAAAAAATCATTGTTTTATTAATTCTTAAATCAAGACAAATATTTATTATATTTTTATACCTACGCAGAGTTACCGTGATCAAAATAATATATGTCAATTCTTTGAGTTATTCTTTCGATATTTTTAATGTCAATTGATTGATCAATATTTAAATTTTTTGAAGCTAATAATGTATCACTTTGTCCATGAATTCCAGTTGTTTTTTCACATCTTGATGATTTATCATAACTTTTTAGCTTTGTTGGTAATTTTTTTTGTTTATTTTTATTATTTATTAAAGTTAAATCATCAATCTGTGGATTTCTAAATAGTTTTTTCATTTTATAATTTATTGTTTAATATATATATGTAAATTAATTAATTTTATTTACACTTTGTAGCCATGAAAAGGTGATTGTACAGGTTCAAATTCAGCCATTGCATAGAATTTATCTGATCGTTGAGTTTTTGATGTTGATGGAATGATTTTTTGTTTATTTGAAGTTTCAGACTCATTCTGTTTAGGTAAATGAAATTATTTGTAAAAAAAAAAATTTATATTATTTAATTTAATGATGTTTTTTACGTTGTAATCTGTTTCAGTTGATGATGAATCTGATATAGCTGGTTTTTCTCGATTTTCTTCAGCATTCATGCTTAAAAATTTTACATAAAAAAATATCAACAAATAAACTTTGCAATGCTGCCTGTCTAAATTAATTAACAGTAGGTTAAATAAATTATAAATTTCGTAATTCTATTGTTTATTTATTTTTTAAAATTATATTATATTGAAGCTAGCTGAAATCGAAATAATTTTTCCAAAAAAAAAATCGAAATTAAATATCTTAAATTTTTATTATTGAAAATTTTATAATGACAATTAATTTCTCGTTGCAACACATTGTTTTAAAAATAATTAAGCATTAATATGAAATTAAAATTAATTAATTCTCACACAGTTAGAATACAGATAATTTGAATATTATTTAATCACAGATTTTGATAAATATATTTCAAGAAAAAAATAAAATAAAATAATCCTAGTAAATACATTTTCATTTCGTTTTGTTTGTTACTTATTTTATTTATATAATTAAATACTAATAAGCGAGCATTTATTTATTTATTTGATATAAATAAAATTGAGTCAAATGGTTAACAAACATTGACTATCCAATAATTTTTTGCCTGTTTTTTATTACAATAAAATAATAGAAATTGAAAGAAAATTTTTTTTTTCTTTCAACTAATTAATGTTTTTCAATTACACAATTATATTATTTGAATTCACAATAGAGAGATAGAGAGAGCATTTTTAAATTTCTCTTTTTTTTATTAAACATTATGTTTATTTTGGTTTTTAGTATTATTATTTATATTTTTATATTTTTTTATTTATTGCTGGCACTTATTTTTCGGTGCTATATTTTTTTTTATTTCATCATTTTCTTTTTTTTTATTGTTTTAAGGTATTTTCATTATCTAAACGTCGAGAATATTTTTTTTATAATTAATTAAGGAATGTTCCGTAGCTTATTTTGTACATAAACAATTACACTAAAATTGTTTTCTACTTAAGACAAGTAAAACAACAAAAAAAAAAAAAAACATCAAAAACGAAGAAAAAACATTATGGCAAATTCTCTTTGAGTTTATCACCGTAGTAAAAAAAAGAAAAAAAAATTATTTACAAATTATATATTGTATAAATTTGAAGTAGTATGTTAGACGTGCTTTTTTTTTTGTTTTATGTACAGGTAAGAAATTTTTTTACAAAAAAATTTAATAATGAAATTCTTTTGCTGCTAGTTTTTTTTTTATTTGCTTGTAATTAATTTTTAAATTTCATTTAAACAACTCAATTCTTTGGTAAGAAAAACAAAGGATAATATAAATGACTAATTAGTATTTTTAATTATACGATATGGCTTTGAGAAGTGTGTGCAAAAAGTTGATACAATTATTAATTAACATAATGAATACATGCATCGTCTAAATATTAAAAATATGAATTAAAAAAAAAAAGACAACAACAAAAGAAACAAGATGAATTAAATAATTATTTTACGTAAATTTAAACATACTGAAAATTATCTTTGTTTTTTAATAATGGTAATTTTTCAATGCCATCTCTAACATCAAAACTATAAAGCCAATCAGTACTTGGTTTAGCTTTTATACCACAAAAACTAAAATTACAAAAATCAGCAAAATTTTGTAATGCACCACGATGAAATGGATTACCATTTTTAAAATGTTCATATCTACCAGCATTCATACGTTCATTTGTTGTCATACCAAGTATTATTATTTGATATAATTGACAAGCTAAAAGTACACCAACCCAAAGTACATGAAGACTAATATTAAGTGTTATCCACATAACCCATGGATCACATTTTGCTGCTGCAATTAAGTAACTATCTGGATTTTCTCGATTTGTTAAATTTGTCCAACATTCAAATTGCCAATATTGTACACTTGCTGATATAACAACAATACATAAACCAAGTAAACAAACCAAAAAACCCAAAAAATATTTATGATTATGTGCACCTAAAATAAATAAATTATAAAAAGTTATTATTTTTTTTTTTATTCATGAATTTAATTTTTATATTATTTAATTACCAATGCAATTATTAATCCAAGGACAATGATGATCAAAACGAGCAACACAACGATCACATGTAGAACAATGTTTTGATCTAATTGGCCTTCTGACTAAGCAACTTGTGCAAAATGTTTGTGCCTCAAATCCATCAGACTCTGCTAATTCTACAATTGTCTAAAAATAAAAAATAAAAAAAAAAAATGATGAGTATAAGTTGTAGAGAGTATAGCTAAATTAATAATTTATTGAAAAACATTACATTTAGTTTTTCTTCATGAAGACCAGATACAATTCCTGGATCACCACGCCAAGATTGAATAAAACATATCCAAAGTGGTACTGAACCACCAAATAACATTAACCAAAGATACCATGAAGCATGTATACCCAACCAAAATATCCATGTTATATAAATCCATGTTTTTGTTGATATATAAATTGACATTGGTAATACAGTACATAATCTTTCATCAAATAATAAAGTTTTAGCAACATAAACACCAATGTATAATAAAATAAAGGCACCAAGTTTTATTAAATAATCAACATTACTTTGTAGTATCATGCCAATAAGATAAAATACAATAAATGGTGTTATTGCCATACAATAAAATCTAATTCTCTGAAACAAAAAAAAAATAATAATTAAAATATAAATTAACAACAACAAAAACAACACATTGTTATTTGTAAATATATTAATAAATAAATTTAATTACTTTATCACGACACCATACACGTGTTCTTCCTTGTTTTTCTCTAATTTCATGACTTATTTTTTGTCCAAGCCAAGCAGCTCCAATATGTGGTCCTAACAATGTCATTGGTGTTTCATTTTGAAAATTTGGAATATCTAATCCAGCACCATGACGTACTAATGTTGATATTGCTGTATTATTTTTAGCAATAATTGCCCAATGAAGTGCTGTATTACCATGAAGATTATCAGTCAATGAATGACTTGCACCAAGAATTAACAATAATCTTGTTGGATCTAAACTATAAATTATTTAAAATATAAAAATAAATTAATATTATTAATTAAATTTAAACAAAAAAAAAAATTAAATAAATTAATAAATTAAATACGTGTTTATTTTATATGCTGTCCACATTAGTGGTGTCATTGCTGATCTATCTGGTGTATTTGGATTAATTCCTTTAGCAACAAGATATGCAACAATACCAGTAAAACCAGATTGTGCTGCAAGATGAATACATGCAAAACCTGTAGCATCACGTAATGATGGATCAGCACCAGCTCTAACTAATAATGTTACTGTTGATAAATGGCCTTGTCTTGTTGCCCAATGTAATGGTGTTGATGCTAGTTCACCACCAATTGCATTAACATCAGCACCTTTACCAATTAAATATTTTACAATTTCTTTTCTATTATTAATTGATGCCCAATGTAATAATGTTACTGTTTCAGAATCTGGCTCATTAACATCAGCACCAGCTTCAACAAGTTCAGTAACTCTATCAATAGCACCATATTGAGTTGCTTTTATAATATCAAAATTACTACAATCCATTGATGTTGCTCTTGGTATATCTGGTCTATTTCTTGGTGATTCTTCATCTTTACTGTCATTCCCAGGACAAGCTGAACGTATTGGTAATGCATACATTCTGAAATTTTATTTATTATTACACTTTTTTTTTCCTATTATTATATTTAAAATTGCATTTATTTTATTTACCTCAAAGTAGGCTAATTATTTATTAGTCAATAATTTAAATTTCAATAAAAATATCAAAAACTTTTATAATTTTTTATAAATAAAACTTGTTTTTCACTCGTCATGTTTTTTTTTTTTTTTTTCTTTTTAATTACCTGTACTTGTTTGAGTATTTTTTTTTTTATGAAAAATTATATTGTTGATAATTTATTCATTTATTTAAGTTTATCTGGGAGTATCCACTTTTGCGTTATTACTCCGTTTTGTGTGTGTCTATGTATATGGGAAATCAAAGGGGTTTATTTCAATTTTTTTTCTTTTTTTTATCAAAATATTCTTGGTGGTAGTGAGAAACTATGCGCGTGTCTCAATGCGTCGTCTGAAAAAAAAAATATAATAAAAATATATGTAACATTAAAAATAACAACACCCTCAACAATTTATAATTTTGTAAAAACAATAAATAATTATATTTTCATTAAAAATAAATAAAATCTATTTTTATTTTATAATAAATTTATGAAAAATTAAATTAATCTAAAACTATTGTTTAAAAAAAAAAGCACTTTGCACAATTTACTCCAATATTTACTCCAATTTACTTAATTTCATATAAAGTAATAATAATAACAATTAAATTTTTTTTCTTACACTTGTCTCAAGGTTTTTATTATCAGTCTTCGTTTATCGATCAAACAATGACAATATTTATCATCAATAATCGGTTAATTGAGAGCAAAGATGATTGATTTTGTCTGAAAAACAATTGGACGACTATTTTGCCGCAGGGGAAACGGATACTTGTCGGTTTAGGTTAGGTTTATATTATTATTATTATTATTATATTATTATTTATAAAAAAAAAAAAACAAACAAAAAAAAAGAGAGAGTCATGTCAAACTAACTTACCGACAGTTGAAATTTAGTTGTTTTTTGCCGCTGGTGCGCAGTGATCTCTTTTTCATTTAGCGGTAAAATGTTGGCTCCAAGTTGTGAAATTATTTCACCTGAAAATACCTGTATAAAGTTTCGTAATTAATCATTAATTTATAATAATTTAATAGAGAAAAATTTTGTGAACAATTTGAGTATAAATTTGTTAGTGGTTGTTTGATATTTTGACACAAAAAAATGGATATTAAAAGTGCCAAGATGAAGATGAAATGATGGTGCTCTTTTTGGAAGAAAAAAAAGAGGACAATGGTTTGTAAATATTATATTTTTTATAATCTAAATGTTAATGTTTAATTAATTGTTGTATAAATAATATAAATTAAATGCAATTAATGTGATTAAATGAAGAGTTAGACATTTGAGGTTAAGTTTTGTTGACAATGACAATGAGAATAAATTTATAAATGAACAAAAAAAAATACATTGAACATGTTGAACAATGACGCCAAGTACACCACAACAATTATTTAATGTTGTTTTAATTTTTCATCACATAAAACAATTGAATAATTGATTGTTTTTTGTTGAAATTAATTAACATAGCCTTGCTTGATTTTTTTTTTGCTAATAATTTTGTAATTTATTTTTCAATGAAGGTGTATCAACAAGTTTGGTGATTCAATTTATCAAACAACAATTATAATTTGATTGTTGTTGTTACACTGATGCATCTGGAGCTGATAATTTGAGGTAAATTAAATAAATTGTGTTAAAATTTATATTAAAATAACAAACTTTTTGTTATATTTAAGGTGAATTAATTGTTGATTTAATTTATTTGTTTTTCCTTGTTGAAGATGTTGTGAATTGCTCTAAAAAAATATATTCAAAGTGGTGTATCATCATTAAAGCTAGTCATGCTTGAATAAAGGGAGTTTTTATTTAAATTTTTAAATGAAAAAAATCAATTGCCTTGTTAAATAATTGTTTTATTTTTCTGTGTTACAGTTTCTGTTAATTTATTTGAGGTATAGACATTTATAAATGCAGTGCTAAAATGATACATAAGTGATTTTGTGTACCAATTGAAATTACTGGTAACAAGATGTTTTGATGTTGATGATGTTGACAATAATAAACAGTGGTATGTCCTTTTGAAAAAAAATATAATTAAGCTGTAGCTTTGTAAATGATACAATTGAGTTAATTAATAGTACAATTAACTCAATTGTTTAATGATAAATTCAAAATAGTACATTTGTTTTTTTCACATCTGTTGATGATAATACAGTAGACTTTAATTCAAAGTAATTTGTTTAATTCCAAAACAATTTGTTGAGCTCATTAATTATTTTATCATTCACTAATATTATTTTGTTTTAATTTTCATTGCAGGTTGCTGATAAATATTTGTCTTAATAATTATCAAAGTGTTTGTGTTGGTGAAATTGGGCTGTGTCTGTTGACAAATGATTTAATTACTTGGATCTCCTTGGATCCACTTGAATCTACGTGGGACCCCAGTTTAAAAGGTATGTGGCAACGTGAGTCAGTTAAAAATAAACCCCATGAGAAAAGTGCACCATTGTCTTTGATTTATTTAAAAACTCCATGACAAATTTTATTGCCCAATATATTTTTTATTTTACAGGCAAAACTTGAATTGACTTTTAAATATTTTTTTAAACAGGATGTATGTTATTTTTTTTCAGCTATTTTTTTTTCCTTTTCCAGACAATCAAATTTATAATTTATTTAATTTATCATTGAGTGCATTTTTTCACATTTTTAATATTTAAATAAACCTGCTGCTTTTAGCGCAAATAAATTTTACATTTTTATTATCAAAGCGTTATGATAAAAAAAAAAAAAAACAATCGGTCATGTTTTATCTGATAAATGATTGATATTATTAAATTATCTTAAATAATTTTAATATCAAACAAGTGAGTGTGTAACAGCATTTTAATGTGAAAAAAAAAAAAAAAACAACGAGAAAGAAATAATAGTATAGAGAAAAAGTTAAGGATGAAGAAAGTTTGATATTCGAATAGAGAGAGAGTTGATATTGGCGATATCCCGATGGGATTATGAGGGACTCCCATCGGACAAGACAAAGTAAGTATATATTTTGATATGGTATAAGGTAAGAAAGATAATCAATCGTGAAGGGTAAACTGATATCTTATCAAAGTTAGTTCATCTTAACACGAAAGTTTGAAATGGGTCTTGGTTTTGAAGATGTGTATATATATGTATGTATTACTATCACAATTCCTGTACCACAAATACATATTTCAAGTCCTTTACTTCTTTGTCTTTTGACAACTACCATGTGATACATGTGCACATGCAATTTCCGCTTTTACTTTATACACAATCAATGTCTCTATATTGCCTTAAACTTTCTCAATCAGAATTTGATATTTTCGAATTTATATATATATATAATACAACTATCAAACAACATGTGATTTAAAATAACAACAAAATTATTTCAAGTTTAGTTTGTTGTTTCAATTTTTAGCGAGCTTTTTTTATTAAAATTTTTATAAACAGATTTTTAATAATCAATAGAAAAAATTTCATAATTTCGACGATTGTTTCTACTTGAAAACAAAATATTTCTAAGCATAATTTTCATAAGTTTTTGCTTCTATTGTTTAAACAACACCTAAATATTATTATTCTAAAAGTTTTAAAATTTAACTTCAATTATTTTTATTATATTTTTTCAATTTTAAATTTTTTCGAAATTCTGTAATTTTTTTTAACAGTCATCATTGTTAAAAAAATATTTCTAAGCATAAATTTCATGAACTTTTGCTTCTAGTATTTAGACAATACCTAAATATTATTATCCTAAAAACTTGAAAGTTTAATTTTAGTTATTTTTATTTTTTTTACAATTTTATATTTTTTGGAATCAATAGAAAAAATTCCATAATTTCGACGATTGTTCCCACTTGAAAAAAAAATATTTCTAAACATAAATTTCATAAAGTTTTGTTTTTATTATTTAGACAACATCTAAAAATTATTATCCTAAAAAATTAAAAATTTAATTTCAATTATTTTCATTATTTTTTTTCAATTTTAAATTTTTTTCAAAATTTAAATTACAAAATTTTACTACATCGATAATTAAAAATGTAGCTAATATCAATAACTTTAGAAAATTGAATTAATCTATATATCATCTAAACAAAAAACAAACTCATAAAAACAATAGGCATATTAAATTATAATTTTTTCTTTTATATTTATTTTCCTAATTGGCTGATAGAAAACAAGACAACCTTTTTTTCATTCAATTTTTTTTTTATTCTATTTATATTTTTCGTAAAACTAGCAAACAGGATACTTATTTTGTTTCATTAAATCCCAGGTCACGTTGCCAAGAGGAATGATAGTGTTGCTTGGCTCAGTGACAGCTTCCAATCTCCGGTTCCTTAGACTTTTACTTGAGCCAAACTAGACAATTATATTTCGTATAAACAAGTATCTATTATTTATGCAATAAAAACTCAAATAAAATTACATAATCACAATAAATAAATATTTAATTAAATTCAATAAAAAACTTTTAAGATTAATATTATTTATTTATATACATTTATTTATAACAACAAAAATCAAAAAAATTCAAAATAATAAAAATTAAAAATTCAACTATTTTCATTTATTCACAATACATAAAATATAATTTATTCATATCATAAAATATTATAGCATACGTTTATATTTTTATTGTCAATAATAATAATAATATTAACAAGGGGTGGGAGGAAAGGGGGTTAGTAATTTCCGTCCGTAATTCATGTCTATTTTTATTTTTTTTTTTTTCCTTGGATTTTCTTCTGGTGTTTCTTATTATTTTTTCATTCATTTTATTTTTCTTTGTTGAAACTACCCTCTACACCCACTTTTATCCTCATCATCCCCTTTTTCATTTTGATACTTGCACGAGCCTATATTTTCAATGTTTCTGCTCATTTTTTCCCCTAGGTGTAATGGACCTGAGAAACAGATAATTACCCTCCCTCACATTTATTCACCCGGTGAATTCTTTTATCCACAATTTTACTCAAACATGTCTCAATTTTTTTTTTTTTTTAAATATAGAAAGTGAATAGAAAACTTCATTTTATATATACTCATGAGAATTCAAATAATTTTTATTCCCCAAGGTTTACACTATTCTTCCATTTTATTTTATTTATATTATTTTTATTTTTTTTTTTTTTCTTTTTTTTTCAACATATTTTATTTATTTTATAATATACAAAAGAAAGTTAAATAAAAATTTTTAATAATAAAAATTTATCATATTCTGTTTGATTCAACAGGAAAAAAAGAAAAGTTTTTTTTTTTTTTCTTTTATAATTTTTAGAATTAAATTAAATATATTTCTTTTATATTTTTTAATTGGCTTTGTTATTTTTTTTTTTTATTTTTATAAAAATAAGCTTTATGAAAATTTATAAAAATAAAAAAGTCAAACTACAATATTATTAACCTTTAAAAAATGATATAAAAATAAAAAAAAAAAAATCATGTTAATTTAGAAATGACTTTGCGAGTTAAATGATCAGAGCAAAAATGATGAAATTTGTTGGTTTTTTTTTTTGCTTTTTTTATATGCTTCATAAAATGAAGACTAATCGACGTGAGTCATGTGAATGAGGGAATGTTAAATTATCTTTTGGAATGGACATTATCGAGGGGTTTTATTTATACGATGACTATACTTTCTATATAATATCGCATGTTTTTACTACACTCCCCGTTAACTTTATTTTTTTTATTTTTTTGTTTTTTAATTTTTATTATTTTTATTATATTTTTCTACCCTTTGCGTGACTATTTGCACTACACATCAATTACAAATAAATAAAACAATTGTTTTTTTTATTTATTTATAACAATTAATTAATTTAATTAATTAGCAATATTATTAAATAAACAATATTGAGTGTTGGAAAAAGAATCAAATCATTTTTAAAATTTTTTTGAAATGTAAAATTGATTTATTATATTTATATTATTAATTATGTTGTTTATAAATTTTTATTATATACATTGTCATTTGTCGTGTGTGTATAGCTTAAAATTTTTCAAAGCTTTTATTGTTGATTTTGAATTCCGTAGGAAATTAAACCCAAGGGGGATTTATAGTGTAACTTGGGGGAGAGTCTTGCACGACTGTGACGTTTGGCCAATCAACAGAAAGATAAATTATTATATCGTACTGGCTATATACAATATTAACAATTTTTATTTGTACATGTATGTACATATATACCGACGAGACTTTTATATATATATTTTTTTTTGACAGCCATTTCTCTTGCCCTTGGGATTTTACGATCTTATGACACGCAAAATATCTGATCAGACCATATGAACAATTTCGTTCAATAAATTATTATTATTATTATTGTCTGGATTTTTTTTTTTTTTCTTGAAAATATATCCTTAATTCTTAATCATCTATTTTGAAAATGTTTTTTTTTTTTCTACTTATCTATACTATTTATACTTTTTTTTTTTTTTAATTTATATTGTATAGACACAAAAAAATTTTTAAGACAAGAAATTTAATTTTTTTAAAATTTCATTGATGAAAAAATTTCGTATATATTATTTAGCTGGTTTATAATTTTTATCATTCTTATTATCGGTATGTATTTATCTAAATGTAAAAATATTTTTTTTGTACATTCAATATAATTGATAAGTGTGTGGCGAATATTTCACTGTGGTTATTTTTTAAATTATATTCTTATTGTTTGCACAGTATAATCTGTTGATTCATCAAAGCTTCACATATTTAATCCTAAACCGTTTAAAAATTATTTTTTTTTTTAATTTTCCATCTATCCATAGTACAATTTTTTAAATATATATAATCGCAGTTTAAATAGCGCAATTTCTACATACAAAAATTAAAAGCCTTTTTGAAAAAAATCAAATAATATTCAATTTTTTTTTTCGCCACGATGACAAAAAAAAATTATATTTTCTAGCAATGACAGCTGTCTTTTCTACAATAGAATTAATTTTTTTCTGAAAAATATAAATAATAAATTTTTAAAATTATAAATTGTCAATATAGGTATATATAGAATTTTTTTTTTTTCTATTAATAAATAATTTCTTTGTTGCATGGTACATGTATATTTTTTTTTCTTTATCATTTTAAAATTTATCAATTGATAAGTTTGCTTTGAGACGCATGTATGTATACATATATACATTATTACATGAAAGCAGTACTATACTATGCACCACCATCAGGTGGGGTAGTTTATACACATATATATACCTATATATTTATTTATAAGGTACACGTGGAGCGACTAAGAGGTTGCTTTTAAGGATATAAAATACGTTTATGTTATCGTGTATATGTACTTTTTTTTCTTCATCCACTCGTGGACTTCCCCAAAGTCCTCGTAACCTGACACAGGACTAAAATAATATAAAAAAAAAAAAAGAAAAGAAATAGCTGTCATGACCTATGTTTTATTTATTCATATATATTTTTTTTATTTATTTATTTCACGATTTAATGGCAATAGTTATAGATAAAAAAAATCCATTTGAATTTTATTTTCAAATTAATATTTGATTTGTAAAGAAAATATTTGCGGAAAAAAAATTCACCAAAAAATGATCAATTTTAATTTTTTTTTATTATAAAATATATTTTAACAATTTCATAAAGTTTTTTTTTGAATTGATTTATCTTATAGTAGTAATATAAAATAACGCACTTTTCAACAAAATATGTTTTTTTTTTTTTTTTT
>MKYW01000007.1:2976423-2989866 GCA_015776835.1 Aphidius ervi
ATATACATTGCATTTTCTGTTTTTTTCTTATTTATATTTTGAAATTTTTTCTACTTAAAAAATAAATTTTTATATTCTTCTATTTAATATATATATAATTAAAATAATAAAATATATATTTTTTTTTTTTGTTGTTGTTACTGCCAAATACTTAACATGACTTTAAGTACCATCCAATTATTATTATTATTATTACTGTTAATTATTTTTTTTTTTTTTTTATAAATTTCTTTATTTTTGTAGAGTAAATTATTTATTTTGTTGTGCCATTTTGCTTAAAGGTTTTATATATGCAGTGATGCACAATATATGTGATATATTTTATTTAAAAAAATATATTGTTCGTTTAATTTGTCATGTATTGGTGACCCTTGTTATATATATAATATAATATAATATATAGCCGAGAAAGAGACTTTCATCAACTATGTTCAAACAACTGGCGACTGGCGACTTACCACTTGACTTTGTGACCCTCCCACATCTTGTTTTCAACGTTATACTCATTTATTCTACTTGACTAACCAAGATGTCTTATTAAAAATTTTATTAATATTATTATTATTATTGTTATCATTTTTATTTATATTTTATTTTTTAAACTACTTGTTCTAATTTTTTTTATTTTTCAACAATGTGTTGCTTGTTGATTTTATTGATGAGCATTTTATAATTTATTATTTTTTTATTTTTAAATTATGTATATATTATTTTACTTTGATAGACAAAATATTTTATTATTATTTTATTAACATGTCTTTTAACTACTTGGTATTTTTATTTTTTTTAATTTTTTTAAATTGTTTTAAATTATTTTATTGATGAGCGTGTGTAATTAATTATTATATTATTTAAACTCGCGTTGTCTCGTTTATTCTTTTGACAAAGAAATATTATTATTTTTTTTTATTATTAATGGTTATTTAATAATTTAAATAATTCCGATAAATATATAATATTGGTATTTTTTTATGATATAATATAAATACTGTGTCCATCGACCAATTGTTAAGATAAAAAATAAAAAAAAATTCCTTTAATTATTGAATATATAATTTTTTTATATATATTTAATTAAATTTTTAATCAAATAATATATTAATTAATGTAAATTATTATTTATAGGTAAATGTTTAAAAATGGTTGAATTAAAAGTACCAAATATCATTGATCCAAGAGAAGAAAAAGTAAAATTATATTGCAATTATGAGCTTGATGCTGGTGAAAAATTATATTCAATAAAATGGTACAAAGATACAAATGAATTTTATCGTTTTATGCCAGATGCAAATCCATCTGGTGTTGATTTTCATGTTGATGATATTCAAGTTGATATTATTGATAGTAATGATAAAATAATAACTTTAATACAAAATTTGGATATATTAAATTATGGTAAATATAATAAATTAAAAATAAATTTACATATGACACATGTGTCGTATGATGATAAGTTTTGTGTTAAATTAATATAATAATAATAATAATAATAATAATATTTGAATATAGAAACAAGTGGTCTAGCTGGATCATATGCTTGTGAGGTCTCAACAGATGCACCAACTTTTCATATGAAGTTTGACGTTGCCAATATGAGTATAGCTGTTTTACCACAACGTGATCCTGTCCTGGAGGGTTTACGTTCACACTATGATGATGGTGATATTCTTGAAGCTCAATGTACATCATCACCAAGTTTTCCATCAGCTAAACTTGCATTTTATATCAATGATATTGAGGTAAATTATATATATTTTATTTATTTTATCAATTTTATTATTAGTTGATTAAATTATTCATTTATTTCCTTTTTATTTACTTTGCTATTTTTCAATCAATTAAATTATTTTCCATTTATTTGGTTATATTCATTTATTTATTCATTTAAATAGTCAAGATTAATTACAAAGCTATAAAACAAATAGCAGCATTAAATTAAATTATAATTAAATATAATATTGTTATATTTAAATAATTTTTTTTTTTCTTTTATTTTTATATATACCTGTTGATGTTTTTATAAATTTATATAAACTTATAATAATGAGCTGTTTGATATTATATCAAATAATGAATATTATGTTTTCATTATAATCATATTGATCTTGTATTGTTAAAGTTTTTGTTTGTTTATTTTTATTTATATATATTTTTAACCATAAAACGTTGGGATAAGTTGTAAACTTTTAGTCTCTATTCATCTGTATTATATATAATACAGATTCTATAAATTTTCTCCTAAGCTGGCATTAAAGTTTTCACAAGTAAATGAAAACAAAAAACTTTTCATTTAAAGTTACCATATAAATATTATATATATATTTTTTCAAAGCATTAATGGGAATAATTAATTAATACTTTTATCATATTATTTTTTTTTTTCAATATTAATATTTATTTTATATATCTATTTCTTTTTTTTTTTTTAATGCAAATTTTGAAATGACCTCGTTAAGTAAACCTAGAGAACAATCTTTATTATATAAAGTTTTTGAATTTTAAAGAGTTTAAAAAATTTTTTTTTTTTTTTACTTTTTATTTTTTTTATTAAAATAATTAAAATAAAATTTTTTTTTTTTATTTCCCAATTAATTAATATTTAATAATTATATTTTAATTATAAATTTGAATATATAGGTATATATATTTTTTTTTATTTTATAAAATCATCATTAGCAAACTTTTGATTTATTTTTTGAGTAATTTTTTTTTTCTTTGGCTTTTTATTTTCAATTTAAAGATATATTATAATTTTTAAAAAATGGGATGTTTTTTTTTTTTTTGTCGTATTACCAACAAACAGGCTTAACTTTGAAAAGAAAAAAATATATACATATATGATTTGTGTTTTAGGTATTAAAATAAAAAAGGCCTATGTCAACAAAAATAAACTTTTTCCTTGTTGGATTTTTTTTTATTGTTGACAAAAAACAGCTAGTCTTGTGGATATATGCTGTTTTTGTTATGAAAAATTCATTTTCACTAATAGAAAAAAGACTCATCTCCACAGCCATGTGCTTTTTTTTTATTTTAAATTAATAACTGATAGAAATAAAATTAAAAATCTTTTATTTCAATTTTCAATTTCGAAATTTTTGGTAGTTGCGGGTATTTTTGTTACTAAAGCAACAATAATTTTATAATTTAATTCAAATTAATTAATAAAACTGTACAATGATATATTTGTTGAATTGTATTATTTATATTTATAGGTAAAAAAATCACTGACAAGAGAACTCCCTGGTGTGGGACTCGTTGGAGGAAATCTTTCAATGACACGTCTTGGTTTGTCATTGCCACTTGTACAACGTTATTTTAAGCCATCTGGAAATCTTCGTCTAACTTGTAAATCAATCTTGCCAGGAATATCAGGCTCTAAATCTCGTGAGACCAGTACAATTATTTCACTTGGAACAAACAATGAGAGACTTGCACAAGAGGCAAAAGTATCAATCTCATCACCATCATCATCATCATCAAATAAATATTATTTTAATAATCATTTACTCTATTTTATAATAATCAATATAATTATTATTAAAATTTAATAATTACCCTAATTAATTTAAAAAGCAATATAATTGTAAATATTTTTTATCATCTTCATTAATTAATATTTTTTTTTTATTTCTTTCTTAAAATATAAGTATATTTTAAAAAATAAATATTTTCTTCTCATTATTATATCATAATTATTTTCATTGATTTACTGTCTACTTGAAACAAAATTAATTTTTTTTTTTTCGTTTTGTTTATGAACATGAAAAAGATATAATTCTATTTAATTTCACCCCAAAATTATTTTATCATCACGAAAATCTCGGAGAAAAAATAAATAAAAATAAATAAAATTATTCAACACCTGTAATAAAAAAAAAAAAAAAACAAAAAATTCTAAAATTAAATATAAATAAAATAAAATAAAGATCATTATATGTTATAGTAAAGTGAAATTTAAAGCTATGACTTTGTAGAGTTGAATCTAGGGATTCAACTTTAAGGGTTTCAGGATTTAGTTATAGAAATATATAGCTTTCGAAATAGGCAACGTTAACTAAATTGAAATGGCTTGCATTCCATGTCATGCGCACTTTTAAAAATAATCTTTTTATTATATATTTTTTTTTTTTATCTAATTTCACCTTCTCTCTTTCTCGTTATTTCTTTAGTCTTTTTTTTTTTTTTTCATTTTTTACTTTTATTTTTTCATCATCAGATACGTGAAATCGCACGTGGTCGGATTAAGCACGATAGTGCTTTTTTAATTTTATTTTTCAACCTCATATTCGTTTTTTTTTAATCATTTTTTTTTTTCTACTAAAATTATTAATTTTATTTTATCCTGGTGGTGATACTTTTTTTTGTTTTTTTTTTTTTATTTATTTTCGTCGATTTGGCAATAAAAGTTTTGCTTAAATGGCAAAGGACACACTTTGAATATTCATGAGGTGTTTTAATTACGCAAAATAATCCATTGAAAATATATTGAAAGGTGTGTGTGTGTGTGTGTGTGTGTTGTGGGTGGGTTGGGTGTGTAAAAGGGTGGAAAATTTGCCTGCAAAATGAAACTACAGATAGGCATATTATATATAGAATATAATAGGTAAATTTTATGTATATATATATATAAAACACTTTTGAAGCAGTTGGCAACCCCCGAGAATTGTTAGCTGCAGGCTGTTTAACTTTGCCCAATGTGTGCCACCACAATTTTACCTACTTGACTCAACCAAACCTAGTCGCCTCTGGGCCACTACTACCATTTGTATTGCACACTGTATTAACGTGACGTGATTCTATTTCACTTTGTTACACTACACATATATGCTACACACATTTATATTATATTAAGAATTATTATCTCACTTGACTATTTCATTGCGCTACATCTCCATATGCATGATATTTTTTTTTTTTTTAAATATCATACAATTGTCATTTTATGAACAAAAAAATTATTGTTTTTTTTTTTTGTTATAATTTCCGTTTTTATAATAACAGAAAAAATTTTTTTTTTTTTTTATTTGATTTAACTACGGAAATTGGTTCTTGTAATTTTTTTTTTTTTTTTTTATATAATTTACAAAGCAATATTTAAATATTTTAATAATTATTTTAAAATTATATATGAAAAATAAATATTAATATTTTTTAAATTTAAATTATTTATTTAAAATGAAATTTTAATTATTATTTAATGATTTTTTTTTATATTGTTTTAATGCATCAATAAATGAATACCATAAATTCTATATTTTCAAAATTTTATTTTTATATTTTTTTAAAAATTCTACCAAAAAAATGCATCAATAATTTTTTTCAAAATTTATAGAGCAAATAGAAGCAGGCTTAAACTATATTTTTAAAAAAAATTTTCATCTTAGACCAAGCATTATTTCTCGCTAAATAAAATGGACTCTTTTTCTTTTAATTTCTGTCAAAAGAAAGAAGAATAATAGATTTAGATTTGATGATGATTAAATTACCATCAACGTGTTTATTATAAAATAAAATACATAAAACATCAATTGTAATAAGTACTTGAAATACCTTTTATATATATTGAATATCCAATTCTTGCCAAACAATTCAAAAGGTTTTCAATGTTTTTTTAAAATACTCAAAAGAAAACTATCTAGACCGATAAAAGCCGGATTGAGGTGACTAATCCTTGTCCTAGATGTTCTCTCTGGACCCTTATGCTTCATGACTCACTTTGAAAAGTAAATACTATTGAAAATTCATTCCTTGTTTATTTTTTTTTTTATATTTGCACAATATTTATTTTCAAAATTTTTTATTTTTCTTAAATTTTAATTCAAAAATTACACACATTTTAAGGGATGATTTTAATATTTATTTTGTAATAAAATTTATTTATTAAAATAATAAAAACCAAATCCTTTATTTTAATTTCAATTTGCATTATTCAAACTTTATAATATTATACCAAGTAAGAAATTATTTTATAAAGCAATAAATTATCCAAATTAAAATAAAATATAATTAAATACAAAAAAAAAATATATAAATATTAAAAATTAATAGAAAAATTTAAATTTATTTATTTTTATTTTTATTATTTGTCAATTTTTAAATAACCAAATGAAAAAATAAATTCAATTTCGATTAAAAATCAAAGTACCACCACACATGTATAACAATTTAATAATTAAAAAAAAAAAAATTATTCAAATTATAATTATCTATATTTAAATTTAATATTTTGATTTAAATATTTTTTAATAATGTATCAATATAAAACAATTTTAAATTAAAAAATTGTTGTCACTGCAAAAAATCTTTAAATATCGGCATAAATTGTGGCAAGTATAGAAAACGTGAATGATACTTATCAGAATGACATCAGAAAGTTCGCATTTTCTTCAGTGTCTTTGAAAATTTTCAGGTATGTACTCAAGAAAAGTTGTTCATCTCTCTTGGTTCTTACCAAACTATCTGAGTATATCGATATATACATATACTTGATTGTCACATGATGACTATTTCTTATCGTCATCTTGCTTGAGCGCTTTTCAATGCTCTTGATATATTGCACGTAGCTTTATTCATTCGTGCATAACATTAAACCTTTCACACTTATCTATCCTTTCTTTTCTCTTTCTTTTTTTTTGGCTGTTTTTTAAATTCCCCATATATATCAAAAATATATATGAGCTTTTAATTCACTTTAAAAATTGCCTGTTATGATGTGCACATTGCCACACCCATCATTCTGTCATCAGTCGTCACCCAACTCCATCACCACCACCACCACCACCCACTATAATTATGCAAATTGTGAAAACATTTATAACTTTTTTTTTTTTTTTAACTCGAAAATGCATTGTCAGCAGAGTGATAGTTTTTAAATTTAATAGTTTATTTTCCTATTTTCCTCCTCCTCATATTGGAGGAAAATTTTCTTGTTAATCGACTGTTGTTGGGAAAAAATTTTCAAGTAGAAATTGTATAGAGGCACCACATGATAGTCTAGAATCTAACCTTAAAAAAAAATTGATCATCAAGAAGACAATAAATTTGTGGGTCAATTTATATTTTATTTAATAAATAAATGGCAATTAGTTTTTGTAGATTGAGTAGTGGTACATTAAATAATTTGTACAAAAACTCAAGATACATAATGACAACACCAGCAGCAAGAGCTAAAAATTTACTTGATTCAGTAAAAGATAATCCATACTTTACCAAGTATGCCAAGGCAATAACAAAATTACAAGAAACAAATCCAGAAGATTTTGTTGCACGTATTGAAGCAAAACAAGCATTAGAAAAAAGTAATTTTTATTATTTTTGATTATTAATTATTAAAATTATTAATTATAAATATTTATTTTACAGAAAATCTTGAAGAAGCTAAAAAATTTAAAAATGATGCATCAGCAAAGCCAAAATTATCAGAAAGTATGCAAAAAAAAAAAGCGTTGTTATCTGATATTATGAAGATTGAATTATTAGAAAATAAAGGCAAGCAAGAAATAACAGATATTTGGATTAATTATCATAAAAATAAAGATTGTATTTCTGGTATATTAGAGCCACATGTATTTGATAAATTAATTGATAATGGTTTAAAATATCCAACATTTATTCTTCCATTACCACGTGAAAATGGTTATGAATTTATATTAGTACAATTTTCAAACAATGAAATACACATGACACCATTATTATGGTATCAAACACACAAAGAAAATGCACCAGAATGCATGACAATTGTTCATTACGAAGATTTTAAAGTTTCAAAAAATATTGTATTAATGCGTGGACAATTTGATATTAAATCAATAAGTGTACAAGAAGCACAATGTCTTGCAAATCAATTACAATTATATTATACAACTGATAATGATACACGTTTAAATATTCTTAAAACTTTTAATCAACGTCCAGATGAATTTAAACATATGGATTTAATAAAACAATTAGAAAGCATTGAACTTTTTACTAATGATAATAAAAATAGTAGTGATGATGATGTTGATGATGTTAAAAAAATTATTGAAAAGAAACAATAAATTTTAAATAATATTATATGTAATGTGATAGAAAATTTATTCAATAAAAAAAAAAAAAACAATTAATCAATTTTATTGTTGATTGTAATTTAAAATAGCAATAAATAAAAATTAAAATTTTTTAATTTTATTAATTAGATTATAAATTAATTGTTTTTATTTATCTTTTTTTTTTCATAGTTAATTTAATCAAACCTTGGAATACATATTGGAATCAAAAACAATTACGAATGTATTGTCATTCATCAAATAATAAAAATGCTTACATAACAACTCCAATATTTTACGTAAATGCTGGTACATATAAAAATTAATAAATTATATTGTAATTTTTATGTAAATGATATATTAATTAATGATGATTTAATTAGGACCACATCTTGGACATCTTTATAGTGCAACATTGGCTGATGCATTAACAAAATATCATGAAATGCATAATTATAAAATATTTTTTTCAACTGGTACTGATGAGCATGGAAATAAAGTACGTGATGCTGCATTGTTAAATAAATTATCACCAAAATATTATTGTGATAATATATCATTAATGTTTAAAAGAATGTGTGATAATTTTGGAGTTGATTATACAAATTTTATAAGAACAACTGATGAAAAACATCAATTGGGTGTACAGAAATTTTGGGTAAGTAAAAAAAAATTTTTTTTATAAATTATTTAACATTTGATTTAAATAATTTTTTTTTCTAGAAAAATCTTGATGATGGTGGACATATTTATAAAGGTAAATATTCTGGATGGTATTGTTTATCAGATGAAGCATTTGTTCCAACAAATGAACTTGAAGAAATTAAACAATCAAATGGAATTTTACAAAAAATATCTTCATTATCTGGTAATACAGTTGAATGGATGGAAGAAGAAAATTATAAATTTAAATTAAGTAATTTTCAAAATGATTTAAAATATTGGCTTAAAGATTTATCAGTTGTTAAACCAATTAAATATCATAAAATATTGTTGTCAATGATTGATGAAGGTTCAGCTATGAATGACTTGAGTATATCAAGACCAACATCAAGAGCACCTTGGGGTATTAATGTACCAAATGATGATTCACAAACAATTTATGTTTGGCTTGATGCACTTGTTAATTATTTAACATCAATTGGTTATCCTGATGATAAATATAAAAATTATTGGCCACCTACAATTCAAGTTAGAATAAATTTACAATTAATAAATGTATATATATTTTTTTTTAATTTGAACAATTGATTTAATTTTAAAATACACATTTTAGGTAATTGGTAAAGATATATTAAAATTTCATGGAATTTATTGGCCAGCTTTTTTAATAGCTTCTGGTTTAGAACCACCAAAAACTTTACTTTGTCATTCACATTGGACAGTTAATGATGAAAAAATGTCAAAATCAAAAGGTAATGTTATTATTCCTGATGATGCTGCTGTTAAATTTACCAATGAAGGATTGAGATATTTTTTATTACGAGAAGCTGTTCCTCACAATGATGGCAGTAAGTTAAATCACTTTATTAAAAAATAAAGTATAAAATAACTAATATAATTTTTTTACAGATTATAATGAAGATAAAGTTAGAAAAATATTAAACACAGAATTAGCAGATACACTGGGTAATTTAGTTAGTAGATGTATGGGAAAAATTGTAAATCCTCAAGGAATAATACCACAACTTGATGATAAACATTTGCAATTATTAAAATCAAATGATGCAATTAATCTTGTTAATAATTTAAAATCATTATCATCATTAACTAAAGAAGCATATGAAGATTTTAATCTTCATCATGTCGTTGATTTTACAATGAACAGTCTTAGGCTATCAAATAAAATGATTGAAACACATAAACCATGGGAACTTGTTAAAAATATTAATGAAAATAATAATTTTTATAAATTAGAAGCTGTACTTGCACTTGGTCTTGAATCAGTACGTATTAGCTCATTAATTCTTTATCCAATTATACCAAAATTAACATCAAATTTATTGGATTATCTTAAAGTTCCAATTGATGCTAGAAAATGGAATAATACAAATTTTTTAATAACTGGAAAATTAAAAGATCAGTGTTATCAAAATGATGATATTAAAAATATGATATTTTTTAAAAAACTTAAATTATAAATTTTTTAATAAATATTATTGTTCATATTTTTTAATATGTATTTATTTTTTATTTTATTTCATTGTCATTTTCGTGATACAGAGCTGTATTGATTTTCAATATTTGCAAATAAGATGTATTGATAAAATAATCTTGTTTCCTTGCTTGTATGAACTTTTGAAAATTTAAAAAAAAAAAAAATATCTTTTGTCATTTTGTCAAACAAACAAACAATTGTTACAAAGGATTTTTTAATTATACTATGATGAAATAATAAGAGAAGTGTGTGTTTAAATTATTCTGAATCAGAGTTGGTTTGATTTTTTAATTTTTTTTGTAAATCAGTTAAACGTAGTGTTGAATTGACATCAATAATATTTAATTCTTCAATTGGGTGACGTTTTTTTGATGTGTAAAGTGGATTTTCAAAACGTTTTCCTCCTTGATGTGGATTTTCATCGGGTATATTGTCATTTGGATTTTCTTGATTTTCATCATATGCAGTACTTGCAAGTTGTATATCACCATCAGCAACATTTTGAAATCTTGCAAATTCAAATGTTGCTGTTTCTGATGATTGATCTTTAACTGGTTGAGTACCATCTCTGACCAATGGAAATATATCTCTCACTACTAAAAATAATCTGCAATAAAAAAAAAAAAATTTAATTTTCACTTCTGTAATTAAATTGACAATGTCAAAAGAATTTTTTCGAATTGATAATATGTCTTTTCAATGTCAATTCAAACATGGTACTTTTAATTTTTTTTTATTTTTATTTTTTATTTAAAAATAACATGTTACTTTGCTTGTGACATTTGCCATTTTTTTTTTTATTTCTATTTTTTTCTTTTTCTGTATGTGTGTGCGTCAAAATAATTAAAAAAAAAAAAAACGAGTTTAAATTTAAAGCTGACAACAGGTGCTGTTAAAAGTCACACTTGTACTTTTGAATTTATCCAATTTTATATATATATAATTTTATATTGCCAGTTAACTAACTTTGCACTTGCAACACTTGATACTTGATTTTTATTTATAAATGTAATTACATACTTGTGCACTATAATATTACCTGACAATGTTAAATTTATTTTTTTTTTTAAATATCTGATTACTTTTAAAAGTACAAAATTTAATTTATCAACATATGTTGTTTATATTTCAACAAAAAATTAATTTTCTTTTCTTGCTTTTTTGATTTATCAACGTCTTGATATTTTTTATTTTTTTACTTACTCAGAATAAGACCAGCCAAAGTAGGGTAAAGCTATTAAAACAATAATTATTGAAATTAAAAATATACAAAATATTGTTATCAAGCTTTTTGATAAAGCTGAATCTCCAACTGGTGGTCCAGAAAAATGTTTACCCATTACTGCAATTCCTCTAGCTAAAAATAAAAATTTCCAAATATTATTAACTTTTCTTTATTAAATTAATAATAATAATAATAATTGTTAATATATTATGCATTCTATTATAATATATATTTTTTTTTTCTACAAAAAATAGTTATAATTTATTTGTATTAAATTGTAAGAGTTTTTTTTTTTTCATTTAAAATACAATAGAGCAACCTGTCAATGCCTCGGCAAGTATGTTCATGGCTTCCTGATTTTTTATTCCAGTATATTCATCATTTTCCATAATCAAAACCTCCATGTTTTCATCCCACGTTATTCTTGCATGCCATGATAAAATGTCTTTATATTTTTTTAATGCTACATTTGATAATTCTTCAAGTTCAAACAAAGAAACCTTATGATCAATCAACACTTTACTTCCACAATAATCACAGCAGTGTCCCTCGACCTATTTTTATATTTATAATCATTAACATCATCATTTAATTATATTTTTTTTTTTATATTTCAAACCTTTAATGGATCATCACAAGAATTAATTTTTTTATTACAACGAGTTGATTGTATTTTACAAATTTCTTCAATCAATAAATCAATACTTTCTGAATCTTGACGACATAGACATTCTTCATCTGGACAATATTGTAAACCAGAAAATCTAAAAATCATTTTATTTTTATTATATTTTTTGTTTTTTATTATTATTTTTAAAAATATCTTACTTTACACTTTGATGACTATCACGAAATTCACGTCCATACATTTTTAATTTCCAATCATTGATGCCAATAAATAATGAGCCAATTTTAATTTTTTTAATTTTAACATTTTCATTTGGAAATTTAATACTCAATGAATATTTATTATCTGGTAATACAATTGTATCAGTACTACATGGAATTTTTTCAAAATGTGGCATTGCTAAATTTGTATTATTCCAATTATTTGGATCAACCCAATAAAATGGACCATTCCATTTCCATTTTGATATATTATTTATTAATTTTTTATCATTTGAATTACTAAACTGTTGAATTAAAAAATACTTTAGCATATATTAAATTGTATAAATTAATTTCAAAACAAACCTTTATACTGCCATCATTTGGTAATAGTAATGATCCATCTCTTGGTAAATCAATTCCAGTTAAAATAAATTTTCCAGTTAATGGAAATCCAATAGAATGTTTCATTTCTAATGGAAATAAAATTCTACTATTTAATGTTGGAATATTTTCATTAATCCAATTATTTTTTGTTGTCCATTCGAGATTTGGTAGCCAGTGTAATTCTTCACCTAATCTCCAGGCAATTGTATTTTTAATAAATGATAATATAATACAATGCAAAAATATAAAATGCATTTTTTGGAAAAATTCTTATTTGAGGATACTACACTTGGGAATATTTACTCTGTTCAAGTTGCACGATGAAACTGTTATGAGAGGCGTTTCTATGATATACCCCAGAGTATCATCATACTCAAATATCACACAAATTTTATCATTTATTATTAAATCATTATTTTTTATACATATATTTATTATTATTATTATTATATATTGGTTATGTGAAAGTGAACAAAGAAAAACTTCATATAATCTCGATAAAATTTTTTTTTTTTAATTTCTCTTTTTTAAATTAAATAGTTATTTAAATAGCTATTAAAAATTATTAATAAAAATTAATAAACGGAAATAGCAGTTTAAAATTAAATAAATACTATTTTAATAATTATTATATTATAAATTATTTTTTTAAATAATATCAAATTTAAACGAAAAAAACAAAAAAAAAAATTTTTTTTAATTTTATTTGTTATTGTTTTTATAATTGTTTAAATTATTAAATAAATAAAATAATAATAAATTAATTTGATTACTTATATTTCTAATTGATATAAATAAAAAAATTTATATTTTTTTTT
>MKYW01000007.1:3048489-3061102 GCA_015776835.1 Aphidius ervi
AAAAAACAATTGTTTTTTTTTTATTAAGCATCAAAACCACCCGCGGCGACTACGATCTATCCTTTTTCGATCAATACGATAACGAGGATCTCTAATGAATAAAACACAAATGACCAAGAAATATTTTTTGTAAAAAATTTGATTGATTGTGTCACTTGTTAAACAACTATTTAAAATTTTAACATTTCATTAGCACTTTTATTTAATTCAACCGTTAAAAAAAAAAACAAAAAACCCACGAATAAATTGAATAAATTTTTTTCAAAATTAATTAACATTTGATAATTGCATTTAAAATAAAATCCCAGTTTGTATTTATTTAGTTTTAATCAAACACACCATAATTAATTTAATCAAAAAAATAAAAAACTGTAAATTGTTTAATTTGGTCAATCAATTTTCAATTAATCAATCATTTTGGTAAATTATTATAAAAGCGTTTCTTTGTCTGCAATTTAAATGCAATGTTTATAAAAAAATAAATAAAATTTTCAGTATCCAACTGAGCGGTTCTCTTTGATGCAAAAAATAATAGTGTAATTTATAAATTGCACCATGTGAATGATTCAAGTAAAATTGCAAATTCATTTATCATTTGTCCAATTAAAAAATTTTATATTAGAATGATCAATCATCACACCATATTTTTATCAATATAATAATTGATTATAAAAAACAATTGATGTTTAAAAAATATATATGTTAAAAGGCTGATAAAAATATAAAATATAAACGAGGAGGAATAATAATTTTGCTAGTATGTTGGATTACAAACTTGAAGCAATAGCAACACACATTGGCACAAGCAATGAGCTGTATCCTGCTAAAACTGTTAAGAAGGAAATGGTTCATTGGTGGCCTCGCTTCATGTCTATTCAAAACTATTACACACACACACACATAATAATAAACTATTTGATTGAATAAATTTAATAAAAACTTACCGGAATTTTACTGCTTCGTAGAAAATCTAGGAGTGCTTCAAGTGCACCAAGTGTTGATGCTTGTACAAATACACCACGATCAACAAGTTTCATATTACCCAATGCTTTTGATAATTCTTTTGATATTTCTTCTTTTAATAAATCAATTTCATCTGGTTTTTGTGCAACAGCTAAATTTAAACCAGCAATAGCTTTTTCTAAATCTTTAGCAGCAATTTTAACACCTTGTGCTGCTTTTATTTCACGATATTCAACATATGAATTTTTAACACGTAATTCTTTTAATGGTTGTGGCATTAATAATGAACGTATTTGTGTTACAATTGGACCATCACTACCAGCAACAATCATTGTATCACCTTCTTTTAATGTACCATTAACTAATATACAATCAATTGTTGTACCAAGACCAGGTAATGCTTTAACTTCAAGTACTGTTGCTTGTAATTCATCACTGTACATTAAACGTTTAGCTAATGGTCCTTGACATGCATTTATCAATAGAGCCAATAAATTACCCATTCCTTCACCTGTTGGAAAAAAAAATAATAATATTTAACATTAAAATAATTTTAATTAACAATTTTTTGTAATTACTAATTAACAATATATTTACCAGTAATTGCACTTGTTGGCACTAATGATACATAAGTTCTTGGATCTGGATTATCATAAAATATTGCTGCATTTAAACCTTGTTCAGCTAATTGTATTATAACTTCTTTTGAACGTTTTTCAAATTCAAGTTTTGTATTAATACCTTGTGCATTAATAATATCTTGTACATCTTTTCTATTCATTGTTTCCCAATCATATAATCTATCAATTTTATTTAATGCAACAACAAATGGACATTTTTTAGCTCGTAATAATTTTATACTTTCAATTGTTTGTGGTTCAAGACCATGCATAATATCAATAACAAGAACAGATATATCACATAATGAAGAACCACGATCACGTAAATTACTAAATGACTCATGACCAGGTGTATCAATAATTAATAAACCAGGTATTTTAAATTCTTTATCAGCAAAACCCTTGACGTGTTTTGTTGATTCACGTATTGCATCAATTGGTACATTTGTTGCACCAATTTGTTGTGTTATACCACCAGCTTCACCATCTTGTACATTTGTTCTTCGCAATTTATCAAGTATTTTTGTTTTACCAGTATCAACATGACCAAGTACACATACAACAGCTGCTCTTAAATTATCAAGTGTACGTTTCTTATCAGCTGATATTCTTCTATTTTGTATTCTTAATCTTGCACGTTCTTTTTTTTTTTCAGCATCTGTTAATTTTTCATCAATACTTTCTTCTTCATCACTGTCTGAATCATCACTGTTTGAATTACTATCACTACCACTTCCAGAATCACCACTGTCAGATAATTCTGTATTTTTTTTAGATCCAGTAGCATCAGTTATTTTACCATTATTTTTAGCAGTCACAGCCTTTACAGTTTCTTCTGATTTATCTTCTTCTTCTTCTTCCTCTTCTTCACTTGATACAGCATCCCATGAATCTTTAACTTCATCAATTTTTTTTTCAGCTTCTTTTATTAATTGTTGTTGTTGTTGTTGTTGTTTTTGATCAATAATTTCAAGCTGTACTTGATCTGGTATATTTACATCTAATTTTTTTTCTTCAATACTTGATTGTTGTTTTAATTTATTAGGTCTTAATCTTGTTCCTAGCTTTGTTCTTGGTTTTTTTTGTCCAGCTTCTGGTACTTCTAAACCTTGTGCTTTTAATGATTCAGCTAATAATTGTTGTGCACGTGCACGATCTTGTTTTTGTTTATCAGTTAATAATTTACCTTCAGCCTTTAGACGTTCTTTTCTTTGTTTTTCTTTTAATTTTTTTTTTTCTTTTCTTTCTTGTTCTAATTGTAATTGAGCTAAACGTGCTGCTTCAGCAGCTTCAGCTTGACGTTCAAGTTCTTCTTCTTCACGTCTTAAACGTTCTTCTTCTTCTTCTCTTCTTTTTCTTTCTTCTAATAATTGAGCTAACAATGCTTTACTTGGTCCTTTTTTACTATCTTTAGCATTTGTTTTTGCATCATCTTTAGCACCTTTTTTCTTTTTTTTCTTTCCACCACCTTCTTCATCATCAACATTACCATCATCAACAACAACAACAACAGCATCTTTTTTCACTTCATCAACAACAGGTTTTGATGTTTTTTCAATTGATGACTCTTTTGTTGGACCACCTTCAGCTTTTTTTGCATGTTCAGATTTTTTTAATGCCATTTTTTTCAATTTTTCACGTTCTTTTTTTTCTTTTTTCTTTTGTGCTGCTGTTTTAACAGTACCACTTTCATCATCTTCATTATTATCATTAACTTTATTAGTATTATTATCACCACTTACTTTATCCTTTTTTTTATTATCTTTTTTCTTTGATTTATTTTTCACTGAATCATCTTCAGAATCAATCAACAAATCATCATTTTCATTTTCTTTGACAGGCATTTTTTTATCATCTGTAACTTTTAATTTACTTTTAACTGAAGCAACTAATTCTTCTTCTTCTTTGTCAATTGGTAAATCTTCAACATCATCATCGTCTTCTTTGATATTCTTTTTTTTATTTTTTCCTTTTGATTTACTTTTAACTGGAGCAATCAATTCTTCTTTTTCTTCTTCTTCAATATCAACTGATAAATCCTCAACAAACATATCATCATCAATCTCTTCTTTAATATTTTTTTTCTTATTTTTAGCCTTTAATTTGGCTTTAACTGGAACAACCAATTCTTCTTCATCATCAATATCAACTGGCAAATCATCAACATCATCAAAATCTTTATTATTTTTTTTCTTATTTTTAGCTTTTGACTTGGCTTTAACTGGAACAACTAGCTCTTCATCATCTATGTCAACTGATAAATCATCAACATCATCAACGTCATCTTTAGTATTATTTTTTTTATTTTTTCCTTTTGATTTGGCTTTAACTGGAACAACTGGCTCTTCATCATCAATGTCAACTGACAAATCATCAACATCATCAAAGTCTTTATTATTTTTTTTCTTATTTTTTGCTTTTGATTTACTTTTAACTGGAACAACTACCTCTTCATCATCAATATCAACTGACACATCCTCATCATCATCTTCTTTAATATTATTTTTTTTCTTATTTTTAGCTTTTGATTTATTTTTAACTGGAGCAACTAATTCTTCATCATCAATATCCATTGTTAAATCATCAACATCATCAGTATCTTTGTTATTTTTTTTTTTATCATTTTTTTTTGCTTTTGATTTGCTTTTTACTGGTGCAATAACTTGTTCATCAACATCAACATCACTATCCCTAATGTTAAATGAAAAAAAAAAAAAAACAATAATTATCATTAAAAATTAATCATAATCATCAGCTATTTATATCTATGATATTTTTTAAATTTAAATTTATTATTTGAAAGCTCAATATATACATGTCTAACATAACCTGTATTGACCAGATGGCAAGGTTGCATCACTGTCTCTGACAAAGTGACAAATAAATATTCAATGCCAGCAAATTACATCAGAATTTAAAGATATCATTTAACCAATTGCTAAATTTATAAAATAATCATTAAAATCTATACTTAATTAATTATATAATTATATTTATCATACATATTTTTTTACTTACATAAACATATCATCATCTTCTTCCTTATTAGACCGCTTTCCTTTTTTTGCTTTACCCATTATTGCAATTTATTATTTGTCGTATTAATATACCCACTTTTAATCAAAATTTTTTACGTTTTAAATTATAAATTCGCAACATTAAAATACCAAATTAATTGTTGATATAATGTACAGCAGAATAACATGTATAGAATTTTTTTTTTTTTTTAGAAAGCACCAAGCTGCTCAACCAGTCTGAAGTTGGCTAAAAATAACTTGTCGTCAATATAGAAATTACCTTTATCAACATATGTTTATTTATAAAAAAAAAAAAAAATTTTTCACAGAATAATTTACGCGGGTAAAATTACCGCCATTTACTTCAATTGTTTATCAATAAAAATCATTAAACAATTATTGTTAGCTATGAAAATTGAACAATAACAAATTTAATATTTATTTATTTTTTTTTTTTAAACAAATAAAGCTGTAATTTGTTGTAGATCATTGTTTAATAAATAATTGGCGGTATTTATGTGATTTTTTATTGGCTGGAACACCGCCATTTGTAAATTATAACCAATGAAAATCAAGATTGATTTATCAACAATTTTGGCGCTGACTTGTTGCTTTTTATTATTATTTTTCATGATTTTCATGTCGTTTTTCGACACGTACAGCTCAAACACAATTGGATCCGCCTGACATACAACACCTGAGTTGATAATTATAATTTAATATTAAATAAATTAATTGATTATTCAAAATGCCTCTTCATCCACATACCAAGGAAAATATTGTTGCTGCAAATGATGCATTCACATTGATCAAAGAAAATGTAAGTTTATTTGTTATTAATTTAATATAATTTTTATTCATCATTATCGTCATCCTCGACCCTGTAATGTTAACGATTAATTCCGCCATTTTATTAGCCCCAAAATATATTTATAATTTAATTTGTTTAATTAATAATTAATTATTTATTTTCATGAAGAAAAATATATTATTTTTATTCATGACAAAATGGCTGATGCTATTTTGTTTTTTGGCAATTTATTCTTTTGTTTTTTTTTTTTTGGAGTCATAAATGATGATGTAATTGTTGAATTATTTATCAAGTTGATTATTAATATGCAATAATAATAAATTAATTTGTCGAGTTTTATAATCAAGTGGCATCCTAACCCACATAAAAAGTATGACGTAATATTAACACCACATTGTTGAATGCAGGTATCACCAAAAAAAAAATCATCAACACCTGAATCATCACCAAGCAAAAAAATTCGCATGTCACCAAAAAAAAATGCTGAAGGATTGGATGTAAGTGTAGGATTTAATTGAGAACATGATGATAATGATGATTTAATTTTCAATTTTAATTTGTTTATTTTAGAGCTTGAAGAAAGCTGTTCGTAATCTTGGACTACAAGACATTGTCAGTGCATCTGATAAATCATTACAATTAAGCAAATTTGATCCACAAAAAGAGCCATTGTTAAGAGAAAATCCAAGAAGATTTGTCATGTTTCCAATTGAATATGATGACATTTGGAACATGTATAAAAAAGCTGAAGCTAGTTTTTGGACAGTTGAAGAAGTTGATTTATCAAAAGACATGTCTGATTGGATAAAGCTTAATGACAATGAACGTCATTTCATATCTCATGTATTGGCATTTTTTGCAGCATCAGATGGTATTGTCAATGAAAATTTAGTTGAAAGATTCAGTCAAGAAGTACAAGTTACAGAGGCACGTTGTTTTTATGGTTTTCAAGTTGCTATTGAAAATGTACACTCTGAAATGTATTCATTATTGATTGACACATACATAAGAAGTCCAGATGAAAAAGAATTTTTATTTAATGCCATTGAAAATTTACCATGTGTTAAAAAAAAGGCTGATTGGGCATTAAATTGGATTGGTAATGATACAGCAACATTTCCAGAAAGAGTTGTTGCATTTGCTGCTGTTGAAGGTATTTTTTTTAGTGGTAGTTTTGCATCAATATTTTGGTTAAAAAAAAGAGGATTAATGCCAGGCTTGACATTCAGCAATGAAATGATTTCAAGAGACGAGGTAAATTATTTTAAATAACCTTCTTAAATAATTTTTTTATAATTTATTAATACAATTTTTTGCTTTTAGGGTCTTCATTGTGACTTTGCATGTTTAATGTTTAAACATATTATTCAAAAACCATCTGTTGAACGTGTCACAACAATCATCAAGGATGCTGTTGAAATTGAAAAAGAATTTTTAACAGATGCATTGCCAGTTGCTTTACTTGGTATGAATTGTACATTGATGCGTCGTTACATTGAATATGTTGCTGATAGATTATTACTTGAACTTGGCTGTCAAAAGGTAATCATTTATTTAATCCAAACATTTTTTTTTTTATATATTTAATAACACCTTGACTTTGTTGATAGATATACCATGCTGATAATCCATTTGACTTTATGGAAAATATTTCATTGGAAGGCAAGACAAACTTTTTCGAAAAGAAAGTTGGTGAATATCAAAAATGGGGTGTTATGAATTCTGGTGACACCAACACATTCAGACTTGATGCTGACTTTTAAATTCTAAAAAAACAAATATTAATTTCACAAGACTTTACTTCAAGGTAATCGATTTTTTTATGTGCAAACACAAACGAGTACTAAGATGTTATTAATTATTAAGAAAATTGACTTATCAATTATTATCTTGTCTTTATCATAAAATATACGTAATTAATTTTAAATTTTTATATATTGTTTGACTAAAATATTCAGCAATTAATTGTTAATATTTCATGATAATTTATTATTTTTCATTTATTTGTTTATTTGGAGGAATAAAAATTTAAGTGCCTTACTATTTTTCAACTATTTCATCTTCACTTAATTGTATGATAATTAATTTAACAAAATAATAAAACATTTGCACCATTCATTGTATTAATTTTAAGCAAAATATTTTATATTATATGATAAGAATTTAAATGCAAGATGAAGTAATAAAATTATTTTATATTGTACATGTTTTTATTATTGTTTTTATTGATAAATCATTGTAAGAAAAGATTAAACAATTGGTCCAGTTGTCAATCAAGATTAATTGGTATTTATTGAAAAACCATTATTCAAACGATCAAGATATTCATGTCGACAATCCATTTTATCAGCTGGTCTATTGTAAGGAAGCCATACTGGCTCACCAACAAAATATCTCTTGGCTTTTATAAAATTCTAAAAATAATATTTACAATTTTAATTGATACAACAGATGAACAAATAAATGAAATACTCACGTTGATATCAAGTGTAAATCTGTGATAAATACCAGATGGTATTATTATCAAATCACCAGGTTCAACTTGAATTCTGATCCACTCGTCATTATTATCTCTTACATCAAAATATCCAGAACCATCCAAAACCAAACGTATCTCTTCATCAGTATGTAAATGCTCAGTAAAGAAATTTTTCAACTAAAATTTAATAAACTCATGAAATTATTTTTTTATTTTATTATTTATTTTCTTTACCTTTTCTTCATAATTTTGTAGACATTCTTTGGAGCAAACAATTTCATCTTCATAAGAATATCCTCGTTTATCTTTTAAATTTTTTAGCTTATCATCAGTCAAATAATTTTTATAATCAATCTAAAAATAAAACAAAATAAATAAACATTTGACAATAACAACAGCTGTCTTTTAATTTGTGTCTAACCTCAAAATATTCAACTCCAGTTGTTTGAAAAAGTTGATCAACAGTAAGATATTTTGGTGGTTGTCGATGATGTTCTAGACGTTGATCATCATCACTATTATCCATATACCAAACTTTAACCATTATTGAAGCTGGTGTAACACAGGAAGCACAAAATATTTGTAGAAAAAAAAAAAGAAAGGAAAAAACCCAACAACAATTTATCTGTACCGGTATGATTTTATTAAATGCGTAGATGTAGCAATGACGTAATAATTTATTGTATCTTAATAATTATAGATTAATTTATCAACAACAACAACATAATCATGGATGACTTGGATGATTTTTATCGTAAAATTCAAATCTACTTGATGAAAAAAGATTCTGAATGTGGAAAATTACGATATTTGTCATCAAGAACAACAAATGATAATTGTAATAATATTGATGATGTTTGTGATACAATAACAAGTATATTTGAATCATGTAAAATTCCTAAAAATTATGATACATCAATAATTGATAATAGCTGTATTCAAGCATTTAAATATTTAATATTAAATACAAATTTTCAATGTCAAGATCATCTTATGGAAGATTTTGTAAATGGTCATTTGGTTGATATGTGTCCACCAATATCATGTTATTTATTAATGGAAATAATATATGCACTTGGCTATGACATGATACTTGCTGAATCAATACTTTATTATCCTTTTGATTTAACAAATGAACTATTTGAAATAATACATAGATGCATTGGTCTATTAGATTTTAATCGTGCATTCAAATTTTTAATAAAAATCATTAATAACTCAGTTAAAAAAATAATACACATGAAAAATTATGGTATACAAACAACAAATATGGATTATAATTATGATACATTTATTTTAAATATTAAAAAGTTAATTGAATTGTTAAATAATGAAAAATTTACAAAAATTGATCAACTTATTGAAGAGCCAAAAAGTGAACGTTATGGTATTATTTTAAAAAATATACTTGAGCTAATAATTGATGGTTTTGTTGATAAAAATAACACAACAATTATCAATAATATTGAAAATATATATAAAGTATCATTTGGAAGAGAAATAAAGTTTCATAAATTAGATGAAAATAAAGCAATGATTAGTTTTGATAACATACATAAACAATTATTTTATGGTTTATTTAAATGTTTTAAAAATATTGATTTTAATATTTATCTTGATTGGGCAGAATTAGAGTATAATGGTAATTCTGATGTATCATATCAACAAGCAATTGGTTATGATTGTCATGAGTTAATAAATTTAATTGAAAAAAATAATATAACTGAACAAAATCATTTGTTACAGTGTCTTAAACAATTTTCAATGAAAAAAAATACAACAAATTTATACAATGACATGAGTATCAAAGAATTATGTGATGGTATCGATGATGGTAATAAAAGCTGTATGAAAGAACTATTAAAACGTCATGATAAATGGAATCATGATATATTTTTTATAATTAAAAAGAATTATTTACTTATTGATAAAGATGATTTTGTTGTATTGTTAGATTACATGACTAGATTGATGATTAAACCTGGTCAAGAAGAATACAAACAACTCGTTTTTAATACTATTAAAAAAACAGTATTAACACAGTCATTGACAGACATGTATGACATAACATTAAACTACATATTACAACATAATGGAAATAATATACTAGAATCAAATGAAACTGAAGAATCATTTAAAAAATTTATTCAACATAATATTAATATAAAATTATCAAATAATTTACGTATTATATTATTTTACATGATTAAAAATCCAAATAAAATATTAAATGAATTGTTAATTATATGTTTTGGAATTAATGAGTACAACATTATGATATCACCAAATGATTTATCATTACTATCACCAATTATGAAAATACATGATAATAAAAATAGCAGTAGCATTATATTAACTGTACTAAAAAATATGAATCATCATAATCAACAATGGGAATCTAAAAAATATATGTTATTTATCAAAACAATGATTGATAAAAATATATTTACAATTGATGAGTTAATAAATAATGTTTATATTTATTGGCTTGATAATAATCATGTGTTAAGTATATCATGCTTGAAAATAATATTAAATAACATACGACAAATTATAAATTTATGTACAATTAATTTAAAATTTGAAGAATTAATTAAAGTATTTGCTAAAATATTAGGATATTATCGTAATCATGTTGATAATAAATTAACAAAATTAATGTCAAATGAGATTGTAACAATGATCATAAGAATAATTGAATTGTTGTTAAATGAACGTGATGATTTTTTAACAAACCATGAAATTCGTGAGACAATAATGTACATTGAACCGTCATTAAAACCAATTGATAAATATTATTTTATGAAAAATTGGATAACGTATTTTGATGTAACTGAAATTGTACAAGATTATCATAGAAAAATTCAGAGTGTATTGATTGAAATATCAGCTGTTAATGATGTTGATTCGTTGAATATTGATGATGACATATTGATGCATATTATGATCAATTGTACTGAGTTGGAGTACATTAGAATTGGCTGGGAATATTTAATAATTCATTGGGATTATTTTAAATTTAATGATGAACATGAAGCGTATGATAAATATATTAATGCAACTATTAAATGTTGTTTGTATTATTTACAATTTCATGGTAATAATAATTCATTTTGTTTTATGATTAAATGTCTAGCTCGTTTTGCCAAGGGAATTCATCAAATTGATACTAATCTTCATGATGATAAATTAATTGATATTATTATTGATAATTTTAAGCTACTTAATCAGTGTATTGTTAATGATAGCTATGAAAAAATATATAATGAAACAATGAGTGTCATTGATAATTGTCTAGTTGAAACTGTTGATGATAAATATTTAAAAATCATTAAATCTATTGATGAATTTGGTGATCGTTGTGCTGAAATAATACTTGAAAATAAACAACAATATAATGATTATTATAAACAATATAATAATACACAAAAATTTATTTCTCATTGTATTGATAATCCACAGTCATCAATTGCTCTTCGACTTTATCATCATTTACTTTGTCAAAAAATATAATTAATATTTTTTATATTATATTTAATAAATTATGTGTTTTGTAAAATTTAAATTGTTTTTTTATTGTTAGTTATTAATTTTATCAATGACACATTTCCTGTCGTGATAAAACATTTTTTTTTTTTATTTTTATTCTTATCAATTATGACGTGATTTTATCAATTCTAGTTGATGAAATAAATATACACCAACATTAAGTCTATTTTTGATGATTTTAAAATTAGATTTTTATTTTTTTTTTATTTAGGTAATCATTAAAGTTAAATTAGATATATATATATTTTTAAATAAAAATCAAACTGATGAGTTAAAAATAAAATTATTAAATTGTCATTATACTTACTTGAATAATATTTTTCGAAAAAAAAATGCTGACAAATTTTGTTACGTTATAAAAAATTGCAAAATAATGAAATTTAATTTTTTATAATTACAAAAATTAAATTAGCTATAAATTATTTCAAGTAAAATTATATTTTTTAATAAATAAATAATATTTTTATGATAATCAAAAATTTCTGTAGTAATTTTATCATAAAAAAATCTGAAAATAAATTGATAAATAATTGAAAAAAAAATATAAAAAATTAAGAGGATTTTTTGAAAAAAATATAATAGCATGACATTTAAGATAATTGTTATTAATGTTTTATTAATTTTATTATATATAACTTGATACTATAATATTTACAAATTTTTCACATTGTAAAAAATATAACATATTTCGTACACCATAACGCAGGTAGTACTGAAAGGCCGATATACAATCTAAATCGTGTTGTTTGTGTTTAAATTTAAAAAAAAAAAATTTCATATTATTTGAATTTATTATTGTTTATTTTATTGTTTAATTCGACTTGCTAACCAATATTATTATATATATAAAAAAAAAGACAAACAAATCACGATTATAAATTATTATATATTTTTTTTTTTAAGCAGATTTTTTTAAATTTGTTGGATGATTTTATTTTGCTTGAATGTAATTATTATTATTTTTTTATTTAGATAATTGATCTTGTGACTATTCATGATCAACGATTGACAGAAGAACAAATTAAAAAACTGGACAGGCTTTGTGAATGTAGATTAGCAAGGTATATTATTTATTTTTAATTAATAAATTATTTAAATTAATTAATGTTAATTTCTTTAGAATGCCAGTTCACTATATAATAGGCGAATGGGATTTTCGAGATATAACATTGAA
>MKYW01000007.1:3071613-3086674 GCA_015776835.1 Aphidius ervi
AAATTTGATTTATCTTTTTTGATCATTAAATACTTGATAAATAAATTTACTTTTTAAAACAAAAAAAATAGTAATTACCATCGACATTGTAAAATATACTTTGTTTAATTTTTAAAATTAATTAAAAAAAAAAGAAAATATATATGGATATAACTTGGGGGGGGGGAATTGTTGTTGACAGTTGAAAAATTAAATTTATAATTCTTTTTCAATTTTGATGAGTTCAGCAATACCATCATGCATTTCTTTGACAGCATCATATTCAGTCAAACCAAGACGACGTTTATTTGAAATATCATAAACACCACCTTCAGCTTCAGTGTGTTCACCACGTGTACCACGTACTTGAAGATTAAATTTACTAGCAACTTCTTCAAGCTTAGCTTTGTTTGCTGCTAATTTTGGTACTTTAATATGTACTGATGCACGAACAGTTGTACCCAAATTTGTTGGACAGAATGTTAAAAATCCAAAACGATCATTGTGAGAAAATGGTAAACGTTTTTCAATATCATTAACAGCTGTTACCAAACGACGATAAACCTTTTTGACAAAACAAAACAAACAATTAATATAAATTTAATATTCCAATTATTGAAATTATAAATTATGTTATATTTACTTGTCCAAGATCACCACCCATTTGCATGGAAATAATACGAAGATGATCTTCTTCATTGCACCAAACAAGGAAAGTTTTAGCATCATTGTGATAAATACCACGTCCAGTTGGCCAATAACGACATGCATTTGCTGTTTGAAGAAAACGATCACCTTCTTTAAATAAGAAATGATCATCAATAAGTTTTTGTTGTACATCTTTGCTCATTCCAGTTAATGGATAAAATGTTCCTTTAAGTTCTCCATCAAGTCCTGACAATGTACTTGATACTTTGTCTTCCATTTCTTTGTATTGAGCTTCAGTTAAACATGGATTAAATGGATAACCCTCAAGTGAACGACCACATCTTACACGAGTTGATACAATGTATTCACCCTGTTAAATCATCATCATAATTAATTAATATATTTTAAATAATATTTTGTATTTTATTTACTTACAGTTGGGTCAAGATTTCCAAGGGTATCAACATCACCAAAATCTTTTGGTGGATGTTTATCAGTTTTTTTAAATCCACCATGATAATCATCAATGATTGGATCAAATAAATCACCAAAAACAGTGTATGATTCAGCATCTGGTGCATAAATACCAACACCAGAGTCATGATTTTCAAGACCAGATTGTATAACATCCAATAATGTTGATCCAAATGATGTTTTTTTAGTTTTAAGCTGATCAAATATTTCTTTAGTTAAATGTTTTTTCAACAAAGATTTGCTGTCTGATGCAGCAAGCTTGGCATAGCCAGCTTCCAATTTGTCCAATACTGCTTGGTCAACCATTGTATTTTTTTTACTGCAATTACAAGGTACACGTACTTTATTCATATTTAATTTTAATAAATTTTAACTTGATAATTTTTATTGACAAAATAAATTTTTTATACTAAATGATGATTTTATTTTGTTTTAGCATTTATTTGTTTTTTGTTTTGTTTTTTTTTTTTTTCAATTAAAAACAAAAAAGAAATTGTATAGAAAAGAAAAAAAATTAAATCAATCAATCATTTAAAAAAAAAAAAGAGGGAAGTCATTTGACATTGGCAAATGTAAATGACAATTGTACCAATTTCCGGGAGAGGAAACGCGTGATTTGGATCCCGATTATTTTTAATATATATATTCATCCGTTTTTTTAACACGTGATTAAATTTTATAAATTATAATTCAGAGACAATTGTTAGTCCTACACATAAACATATATATATTTTTTTTTTTAAATTAATTTTACTTACAAATGTCTATCAATGACGAGGGACCGTGTAAGACATCTTTTTGAAAAAATGTATAATTGTCGCGTGATGAACAGACTCATTACTCAATACTAACAAAAAATTAAAAAATTAAAAAATTATATATATTTTATAATTGAACAATAAACGTTTACTTTTTTGTTCGTTTTTTTTTTTTTTTTTTTCGAATTAATTTAACTGACGCAATCGGGGCTCACATTGGGACTTACGAAAAAAATACGAAAAATTTCGTCATATTTTTTGATCAACTAAAATAAATATTAATATAAATTTTAATAAATTAATAATAATAAATAATAATAAACAAAATAGCAAATAAATTATAAAAATAAAAAAATTAATGATAAATTTGCTTGTAACTATTAATAGACTATTAATAGACTTGAAAATAAAAAATAAAAAAAATATTCAAAGGGCAAAAGACGAGAAATACGATAAAGACAATTGGAATGATTAAAATCAACATTAATTTTTTTCAACGAGTTGAAATATTTTTAATTAAACAAGATAACAAAAAAATTAACAAAAAATTACATCAATTACGTTTTATATTATTAATTAAAAATTAGATTTTTTTTTTTTCGTTTTTTTTGTACATACTCATCACTTGATGCTGTGTCCTTTGACGTACATCCACCCATGATTATTAATAAATTTAATAAATTAAATAAATAAATAAATAAACAATTTGACAATTAAATTTATTGCGTTATTTAATTTTAATTATTCACTGTTTAACTTGTTTTTTTTTTTTGATTGTAAAAATTGTAATTTGGCAAGTATTCAACCACTTGATGCCAATATTATTAATAAATTTAATAACTAATCTATTTTATTGTTAAATAAATATTTTTTTTAGTTAACTATTTCCCAAAGTGAATATCAAAAAAGAAGCTGGATGAGCCGAATTGAATAGACAGGGTGTGGTACACAATTTTATACAATTTAAAAAACACACAATATAAATTTTAAATTAATTTTTTTTCAACCCGTATTTTATTTATTAATTATAAACTAATATTTCTCTAAAATTACACAAATATTTCTAATTAAAATTATGAAAAATTTATAATTATTTCTTCAAATAAATTATAGAAAAATATCAATTCAATTCAATTCAATTCGAATTTAAATCTCTCCTTTTTTTCTAAATTACTGTTGTCAATTTTTAATACATAAAAAATGTTTAGAAATATTTTTAAATTGTTTTTTTTTTTTTAATTTAGCTCAGTTATGATGTGAACACTACAAACTCTAAGCTATCACTGAGCTCAAAAGTGGTAGGTATAGTACAATATCGTAAACGTGCAACAGAAAAAAAAAAAAAATCTGCGTGAGATTATTACTATTATATTTTCTAGGATAAAAAATTTCTATTATAAATATTTCTATGTAGTTTAAATTAGTGTAAAATAATTTATTCAAGTAAGATAGCTTTTTTAAAATTTTTTATTTGTACCCCCTGGATATTGGGGATGTAAATATACCTGGGTTCTTGCAGGCAGCTTGTTGGTTTGCTCCTGTTTGGGGTGGGGCACGTGTGACGCTTTTGTTATTGCGCATAGAACATAGAGGGTTGTATGTACATCAGGGTAATATAAGGGTAAAAACGATCGATATTATACGCACACGAAAAAAAAAATATATATTTAACAGACATGTCCAGGTTGCATTAACGCAGGCGCATTTATAAATTTGTCATTTAATGTCCTTGAGTGTTGCACACTGTTGAGCTTTTGTATATTAATATTTTCTACCCTTGTTCAATGGCGCTTAAAATTTTACACCCCTTTGTTTAAATATATAAAAATTTATTTTTATATATTGTTGTATTTATTATTTATCTAATGCCCTTGTCGTGAAATTGTATATTTTTTTTTTCTTGTATATTTTTCTCTCTACTTTGATGTGGAATTTATATATTTTTTTTTCCCTTGTTTTTATTTTTATTATCTATTTTTTATAATCAGTTGATAATTATTATGTGACTTGGTTTTAGTTTAATTTTATTTAATTTAATTTATTGTTTTATTTTTTTTTTTTTTGGTGGTTTAAATTTTATCGAAATAATTTAATCTTATCTGATTTTATTAACAAGTGTGTATTGAGTTGTTGATTGTTTTTTTCTTTATTTTATAATTTTTTTTATAATATTGTTATTTTTTTTATTTTTAGAAAGAAAATTTATTAATTGTTGTTAATATATTAATAATTAATATTGTTGTAGATTGCAATTTTTGCAAGTGAAAAATCGAAATATTTCTAGCAAAAATAAAAAGAATAATAATTTCTCAACTAAAAAAATTAATAGACTAAGAAAAACAAGAATATAAAATTGTAAAAAGAAAATGAAATTAATAGTTATCGACTAGAAAATAGCATCGAAATTATTCTTATAAAATCACAAATGAAAAATGTGAATAATGTGTTATCAGCAGGTTAAGCCTCAGGCAAATTTAAATGGCATTTTGTCACATCAAATGAAAAATAAAATTCAAATTAATTGAGAAAAAAATAAAAATCAAATGTCATTTGGCTGAGAAATGATGAAATTATTTATCACAATCTATTAGCATGTTTTTGTCTCTCACATTGATCCCAATTTACTAATAAAAATAATAAATTTATATTGTTTTCAACTACATGATTTTATGAGTCATTATGTTTTTGTATAATTTTTATTTTTTACCCTGATTTTTAGGTCAAACTAAAACCACGAAATTTTGTTGTCAAAAAATTATCTTGAATCATTTACACGGTATTATTTTTTCATCAAGATAAGATTTTATATATATATACGATTGTTTAAATTACACACTGTCAAGATTATATATATTTTATTTTTTAATCTTTGAATTAATTTATTTTTAATAGAATTATTATTTTTATTTTATATATCTGACAAATGTCACGTATATATTTATTTTTTTTCATTTTTAAATTATGATATTCATAAAAATATATAAAACAATTCAAGCAAATTGATTTTAAATGTAAAAAAATAATATAAAAAAAAATAGTTTAAAAACAAATCTATACAAATAGAAATAGATGATTTTTGTTGTATTATTTTATCAACCTTGAATTGTAAATTATTCTAAAGAAATTTAAAAAATTATAGGTAGATTTATTATTTTATCATTTTCATGGTCAAGCTTTATACAGTAATTTATATGTATACATACGTCAAGAATTATTTTACAAATGCATATTTTCCCACCAACTGTTTGTTATATTGATTGAAAAAAAAAAAAATTAAAAACTGATTGTAATTTTTCTATATCAATTTTTTAAACAATCTCAATGACGTTGGTTCATTTTTTCTTATTAAAAGCTCTATATTAAATATTTTTTCAAATAAAAACTCTAATAGTTATGTAAAGCCATCTTGTGAGAGCTTTTAAAGCTCAATAAAGCTTTTTTTAAAATCAATTTTACTATTATATCTGTGTCGGTAAAATAAATTTCGATGGAGCTTTTTTTTGTTATTAATATTGGAAATAATTGAATATGTAATTTTATAATTTATATTTACGAATTGTTTAAATATAATAAAAATTTTAAAATAATTAAAAAATAGACTAGTAATTATATTTTTTTTTTTTTAAACTTTTTTTATTTTTTTTCAATAAAACATGATTATTTAAAAAATTTTGTAATTAAAATAGACTAATTAATAATCAAGTCAAGTATAAAAAAATACTAGTAATTATTTATTTATTTAAAAAAAATTAAAATATTTATTTTTGTAACATTTTTGATATTTTTTTTTTCATTTTTATTTATGTAAAAATGTCTAGAGTTCATCACGTTCATCAGATGAGACATTCAACTCGACTTTATTTCTAATGTTACTATTTATATTTTACAAAACCTTCTAAATATAAAATAAGCTGTATTTAAACTTTTTTTTTTTTAGTCAAACAAATAATTGACAGGAGGTATATAATATTGAACAAAACACAAATATCATATTGATAATTTGAGGTCAAAATAAAAATAAAAACCACATAAATAAATGACAAACAAGTAGACGATATATTTGTCCTCGACAATGATATCCATCAAATTTCATGAGGAAATAAATTAGTGTATTTAGTGACACAGTGACTCAGTATAATATCCGACATAAAAAGTTAAAAAAAAAATAGATAAAAAAATAAAACGTGCTCGTTTATTTAGCTCAAACACGTATTAAAATTTCAAACAGATTTTAATATAAATATTTAATATTTTCTAGTGATAAACTAAAACATAACAAACAATTAATAATAAAATAAAAAAATCATAATTTTTATTATTTTCTAATTTCTCTTTGAAATTACATTTTAAATTTAAAATAGTTTCTATTTTTTTTTCGTTATATTAACGTTAAAATTCACAGACAAGTGTTAATTACAAGTTAAAAAAAAAAAAAAAACTACATAAACAAGATAAAGATCATAATATTTAAGAGGAAAAAAAAATTTTTTAAATAATTTAAATGATAGTTTTGTTGTTATGTTGCCAGGGCTTCATCATGACTTTTGACCAAGCCCTATTTTCATTCCCATATATTTTTTTAAAGCTCTAATTGTTGTATCATTTTTTTTTTTTCAATACAAGTTTAATATTTAACAACACACATACATCTACCCAATGATCAATTTCCGTTTTAAATTATCCACATAAACGCATACAGCTAACAAGATACTTAACGGATATATATATATAATTCTCTGGTTTAATTTTTTGTATTTTTTTATTCCTTAAAATATTATACAATCGCAGCATTTATTATTTATTTTTTGTAAATTTTTATTTAATTTTTTATGCGGTTATTTACAATGAAAAAAATATTTTAAACAATGTCATTATTGATTATTTCATTTGAGGCCAACAAACGACGACTCATTGTCTCGTATAAATTTATAAATTTATAAATTTTGCTGCTTTTTTTTATTTACCCTCTTTGATGTACACATTTTTTTTTTTTATTTTATCCATGGAATTTGAGTTATGGTGGTCAGAAAAAATTAATTAATGACAAATAAAAAATGAAATTTAAATACGTATATATTCTAGGATATTTTGACTATTAAAATTAATAAATAATATTGTTTTTTTTTTTAATTATAATTATTTAAACAAAGCATCCCCGAGTTACGTAATTTGACTGCACCCACTTGATCGCGTTTGCGTAGTCATGTGAATCTTACGTATCGATAGAAATAAAATTTTTTAAATATTTAAAATTTCTAAGCTTTGTATTTCTATATATTAAAATTTGTAAATTGTTTTTTCATAAATTTTATTTGACACCGTATATCATTTTTCAATTTAATCAATGAATCAAATTTCAATTGTAAAAAATGTAATACAATACTTTTTAGTGTTATTTTAAATTCCATGTGTTGAAAAAAAAAAAAATTCTATGGTTTAAAATTTTACACACTTTGATTCGCATTTGTTTCGGTTCGTTTTTTTTTTTTTTTTTGTTTTATTTTAGAACTAACAATGGAGAAATCCTTGATGAAAGGAAAAAAATAAAAAAAAAGAATCAACGAGAAAAACAACTGCGAAATTAAATTTAAAATAAAAAAAATTTGTAATCGCTTTTAGTAAATTTTATTTTTTTCTACCGAAAAGTGTATTATTATTTTTGTGGTGTATATATAAATTTTTACGAGCACCATAAAAATAATTGCAACATGAATTAAAAATGACAGAAAAAAAATAATTGTTGTATTTTTTTATTTTTATATTTTTTGTTCGTTTGATTTCACAAAAATAATAGCTAACAATACCCTTGTAATATCTAGCCCACAAATTCGTTCTACTCTCATAAATTTACCTTGAAAAAATAAATAAAAAACTTGCTTTTCTCTAAACCATAATTAAACAGTAATGATTGTTGTAAAAAATTTCGAATAAAAAAACAAGACAGTTACTATGCAGCGTTAAATCAATAATAGAAAAAAAAAAAAAAATTCTATGAAATAAGCCACTCAAATAGATAAACAATATTAACAAATGAAAAATATAAAAATAAATTTTGAAAATAAAAAATAAGAGTATCGACCCAACACAACCCTGATGGCTCAGTCTATTATTAACCCTGAAAAATTTGCGGATAAAATAAACACTTTAAAACTTGACCACGTAAAAATTATACTAAAAAAAAAATTTAAAAAAAATTCTAATAAATTAATTAAACACTAAAGAATCATAATTACATTCCCGATAAATTTTTTTTCTAATTAAAAAATTATAAATCAATAAAATACAACATAGAAATTTGTTTTAAAGAAAAAAAGTTTTTTTTTCGAAATATTATTTCGTGACAAATCAAGGGATAACAACAATTTAAAAAATTAATTAAATTTTTTTAATTAAAATTTCAAGTAATTAGTGTATAATTATAATATAAAACTCACCTTCAATTGAACTTGGATAATATTCCTAGGGTTGTAGAGACGTCAAACTTATTTGCAAGTTCGCAACGAAGTGACGCTGATTTCGTTTTTCAGCAGACGCTTGAGTTTCGTCGCATCGTTATAATATTCCCCCTCTTACCCTATTAATGACACCCCTCTAGCCCTTCTTCCAATGCCATCGTCATGGTCGTCTCTTATTTTTTTATATATTTTACGTCAACGTATATACAGTGGTTGTTTTGAAATTCCCAGCTGAAAAATACAATTAAATATATTTTTAAAACTAAATTAGTTTTTTATTTTTTTTATTTTTTAAATTATTTAAAAAAATTATTTTCAACTAATTAAATCGTAATAATATATATAAAATTATATTTTTCAATTATTAATAATACTAATTATTAATTACAATTAAATTATTATAATAAATTAATTTAATTTTTCAATAAAATCGAAATTAAAAAAAAAAAAAAATAACAGAGTTATGGAAATCAGCTGTGTAGATTTATGAATTGATTCAATGGGGGTTGTTCTAGGTCATGTCATCATCAACCCTCTGTTTCTTATCATCAAGGCAATCGAAAAAATAGAGAGAAAAAAAAATCATAAATAAAATGAGTTAAAGAAAGAGAGCACTATGTATTTTCCTTGTATTTCGAATTTATCGATTTCGTTTTATCGAAAGGACATTGTTATGCAGCCAAAGGTCGTTTTCTAAATCAATAAAATATTTCTACTCAATTTCTCATTGGCCCAAATTTTACTCGTTGTTATTGCTTTATCAAAAAAAAAAAATAATAACAATTACATTGACAAATAATTTAACTATCATCAATGTCATTTAATTTATATAAAAATATTTTTTATTTTTTTCGAAAAGTATTTCCTCATTCTGTTTAAAAGCCAACAATATATTATTTTTTTTTTTTAAAAAAAAGCTCATTTAAGCTTGCCAAATATTAGCCTCAACCCTGGCAATATTATAAATTTGTACCAAGCTCAATTTATTTATTTTTTTGTATATTATTTATTCCAATCGTAAAGTGTTTCTAAAGATATTTTTTTTTTTTTTTCGTCTGTGTACTTGTCGATATTCATGATAAGATTAGACATCATAAATTTTATAACACAATAAATTTTGATAAATGAAAATTTGATAAAAAAAAAAAAAACTACTTCAATATAAACTCTTGTTTTTTTTTTTGTCTGTTGCTAAGCATTTAATATTTATCTCTAAAATTTTTATAATTAATTTTTTCGATGACAATTTAAAATCAAGGTTGGCAATTTTAATTTACATTGATACATAAAAAAAAAAAAAAAACAAACATTGGCTTAACTGATTATTAAGATTTTGATGAAAAATAAATAAAATTACGTAACAATATTTTTCTGTGATAAGTCTTTTTTGGATGATTTATGTAACAAAAATCTTTTGAAAAAAAAAAAAATTACCTAACATTTATTTTTAAATAAAATAAAATAAAATTCAAAAATTGCTTTAAAATTAAATGATCATTATGAGCAGCCAGCATTATCCATTTTAATTTTTTAAATAATATCTTTTTTTTTTTTCAAGGTAACAAATTAAAACTAAAGTGTTTTAAAAAAATATTAGATAATTGAGCTTGCAAGCTTACTTAAAACACAAAATTTAACACTAAAATAATTATTTTTTAAAAAATTTCGTAACAAAAAAAACGAAATAAAAATATATCATTGAGCTTTAAAAGTAAATTTATAAATATTTGGCATGTTGACATGTTCAGGTAGAATTGTGCTTTCAATGTTGTGACAATTTAACCCTCAATTACATATATTATTACTATTATTATTATTATTATATCTATATATAAACAAGAAGACCGGGAGTGCCATATTCAAGGTGTTCAAGGTTCATTTAACATTTAGTTTGTATGTTGACTTTAAATTACACACACACACATTGAAACTATTCAAGTAATGATTTTAAACTAGCTTAGAAATAAAATTTGATGATTGCCAGAGACATATAAATGTGCATCATTAAAATCATTGTCATCGCCATATAATGTTGTCTATTATTATTTTTTTTTAATTTTCTAATTATTATTTTCAAATTATTGTTGATAATTATTTGAAGAAAAATACGTTTAATTATCAGTCGAATTTTAGAATAAAGATTTTACTTATAAATAAAATTCAGGAGACTTAATAATCAAGTGTTAAAAAAATAATAGACCCAGATGCCGAGGATATCTATTTGAGTTTGAAAAATAAAGAACAAAAAAAATATGATCTCATTTGTTTAAGTAGTGTTTTACCTGATGCTAGTATCTACAAATAAATTTTAAGACTACATTTGATTTATTATTTTATTTAATATTTTTTTTAAATGATTTATTCAGTGTCAACTTGGCAGAGACATTTTTGAATTGTATTTTTTATTATGCTTGTAAATAATTAATTATAAATATAGAATGATAAATTATATTTCATAAAAAATTAGTTTAAATAATTTTGAAAAATATGTTTAGTATTGAATGTGAAAATTATTGGTTGCAAATTTGATGGTTTGCAATTTTTAATTTAATTTTTTGGATAGTGTGTTAATTTTTGAAGGGATATAAGCAATGAAGATTGATTGAGACAACTTGAACTACGTTTTTTTTTAAATTATACTTTATTCAATGATCCAGTTCTCAATTTTAACATTAACTTAAAGAAAAAAATTATCATAAAATTGCTCAAGTGACAAATTTATAGTCAACGATGTTTTCGAAAAAAAAAAACTACAATATTGCATCAATTTTCTATTTTAGAATAAAGTTATTTCGATTTCGAATTTCGATTGCTATTTTTTTTTTTTGAATCATTGTATAAATTTAATAAATTTAATGGAAATTATTGTTTAATTTATTTATTAATATAAACTGCAAATATTATTTAATTATTTTTATTTCATTTTTCATATTGCTTTATATTTTTTTATTTAAAAAATCATGATTACAAATTATTTTAATTTTAAAGAGATCATTCAATCTTTTTACCGTATTTAAGTTTGTTCTTGAATTTTTTTGGATTAAGACCATACGCTTTTAATCTTGAATCAGTCATATCAGGAATTAGTTTATTCATTTCTGTTGTTTTTGCCTTGAGTTCTTTCAATTTTTTAATTTTTAAATATTTTTCTCTTCTTTCAGCTTGAGTTAATTTTTTTCCATTACCATTGTTCATTTGATCAAGTGATGCTGCTGCTGCTGCTGTTTTTGCCTCGAGTCCTCTTAATTTTTTTAATTTGAAATATTTTTCTTTTCTTTCAGCTTGAGTTAATTTTTTTCCATTAACATTGTTCATTTGATCAGCTGATTTATTTTCATGTTTTTCAGTTTTAATATTTACTTCAGTTGATTTTTCTATTCCATTAATTTTTTCTTCTTTAACATTATCAATTGATTTATTTTTTTGTTTTTTAATTTTATTTTTTTCACTTGGTTTTTCTGTTTCATCGATTTTTTCTTCAACTTTTTCATCATCAACTGATTTATTTTTTTGTTTTTTATTTTTTTTACTTGGCTTTTCTGTTTCATCAATTTTTTCTTCAGTTTTTCCAACATCAACTGATTTATTTTCATGTTCTTCAGTTTTAATAATTACTTCAGTTGATTTTTCTATTTTATTAATTTTTTCTTCCTTAACATTATCAATTGATTTATTTTTTTGTTTTTTAATTTTATTTTTTTCACTTGGTTTTTCTGTTTCATCAATTTTTTCTTCAACTTTTCCAACATCAACAGATTCATCAGTTTTCAATTTTTTCTTCTTTGATTTTTGATTTTTTTTATTATTATCAACGTCATCTGTGATATTTTTCTTTTTACTGTCAACTGGCTTGATATCTGTAGCATCATCTTGATCAATAGCCATCAAATTTGTTGATGTTATTTTATTCTTGTCATCACCATCATCATTAACATTAACATTATCATTTTTTTTCTTCTTATTACGTTTACGTTTCTTTTTATTTTCAGTATCATCAACATTATTATTATCATCATCTTCATTTTCTGATTCATCAATTGGCTTATATAAACTTGGAATTATTTTTTTTTTATACTCTTCATTTTGTGCTTTTTGTTTGTATTTTTTAATTTCATATTTTTCTTCTTCAGGTGTTTTATGTTTTAGAGCATTTTTCAACGAGCACCATTTATTTAATTCTTTTTCATCAGCCATTAAAATCTATAAAATTAACAAACAATTATAAATATACATAATAAAAATTAAATTGTATTAATAATTAAAATTACACTTACTTCTTCAACAGTTAATCCATAATCATTTGGTTCAACTTTTCTGTATTTAAATTTACAAGGTGTATCACCAATCATATCCTCATAATCCAAATCATAATACATTTCAATGAATTTTTTAAGTGACGTATGAACTTTTGGATCAAATTGTGGTTTTTCCTCAGCAATCATTTCAGCAAATTTTGAACGTTTACGCTTTTTTTTTGATGATTCAATGAGTTCTTTTTGAAATATTCTATTTGTATAATAATCAGCATCCATCTATAAGAAAAATACAATATTAATTTCAATAAAAACATCATTAATTATCTATAATAAATATCAATAAATTATTTACATTAAAATTTTCATCTTCACAATGTTCAGAAGTACCAGGCTCATTATAATCATCATTATCATAATAAATTTCCTTATCAACTTTTGGATTATATTCATCCCAATTAGTTTCAAGTTCAAGCTCTTTATCTAGATCTGGAAATTCTGGTTTATTTCCTTCATCAGCACCTTCCTCATAATATTTATCATCAAACATTTGTTGCATCATTTTTTCATGTTGTTCAGGATCAAAATCTTCTTCTATATAATTTGCATCAAATTGCATGTCATCATTGCCTAAAATAATAATTAAAATGTCTTATAAATTGTTCAATTATTAAATAAAAAATTATTGTAATATAATTTTAACCTGTTATTTCTTTTAATTTTTCAATTTTATCTTCAATTTCTTTTCTTTTCATGGCTTTTAATTTAAGTAGCTCTTCTTTTTTACGTTTTTTATCTTCTTCTTTACGTAATTTTAATTCAGCTCGCTTTTCTGATCTTCTTGTGTCTTTTTTTCTCAATGTACCTTCCATTGTTCTTGGATATTGTTTAATAAATTCTTGATCTGGTTCTTCAAATCTATAATTATATTTATGCTCAAATTGTTCTTGTTTTTCAATATTTTTTTCATCTTCTGATAAATTATCATCACTATCATGTACACGATCTTTATAATCATCATCAGAATCACTGTAATTGTTTAAAAATTTTTTTTTCTGAATATAATCACGTAAAAATTTTTCATGTGATGGTAAATTTGGATCTGTCCAATAATCATAAAGTGGTTTTAGTTTTTCATCTTTTTTTAATAAATCATCATTTATTTTTTTTTTTTCTTTAACTTCTTTTGTTGTTTTTTTTGGTATTAAAAGATCTTCATCATCATCATCGTCATCTAGTGCTATTGCATCTCTAAGATTTTTTAACAATTCATTTTGTTGTTGGACATAAGTTGGTCGATCAGTAATTTTTTTGTTATGAAATTCTTGTTCATCTTCATTATCACTAAATTTTCCATCACATTCAATGAGTCTTTGTTTTTCCCAATCAATGAATGACACTGGTTTTTCTTCTTTATTTTTTTTAACCTTTTTTTTAACTTGTTGTTCTTCAGCAACTTCAGGAAAAAATTCATAATTTTTATCATGAATTAGTGGATCTTTACTCTTCAAACATGCCAATGTACGAAGAAATTTTTCATCAAATTCTTGGTCCTCAGAATCCTTTTGTAAACAAAATAATAATATGTTATTAAATAAAATAATAATTAGATAAAATAAATAAATACTCACATCACCAGAAGTAGAAGAACTATCAGAATCAGATTCTTGCAATTCTCTTTTAAAATCATTACCATACTTTGTTTTTACTGTAATAAAATTAATAAATAATTAATAATAATTATAAATAAACATATTAAATATTTTAAAACTTACATTTATTAAATTCTTCTTTTGATCTCCATTCTGGGTAACGTGCAGCATATTTTTGATTTATTTCAAGTTTATCTTCAACTTTATTATCATCATTATCGTCAAATAATAATTTTGACATTTTGTATAATTAATTAGTACCTATAATAATTAATAATTATTATGTCGTGAATTAATTTTTCAGCACGTGTGTGTCTAATAATATTTTACAATTAAAATGTTTCAACACGTTTCAACACGAAATCATAACCTCAAATTAAATACACACACAAACCATTGATAAAGTAGAAAGCTTTTATGTCAAAGATCAATGCGCCAGCGACTTTTATTATAAAAGTTTTATATATTAATTAATGAATTTGTTTGTTATTTAAAAAATTTACATCAATATTTTAATTAAATAAAAGTAAATAAATAAATTATTTATAAAAATGATTAGTATGTTTTTGTGTGTGTCAAATAATTGTAAATATTATTTTTAAATAAAAAAAAATAAATTCTAAATAATGTAGGGAATTTTTCTTTAATAAGAAAATCCAACAGAAATTTTTTCATTCATCAAGTTGTTATCAATGAGCTGAAAGAAAACAAAAATTATTATTTTTAAATAATTAACAAAAATGATTGTTTAAATTATTTATCAACAAATTAAATATAATAAATAATAAAAATATATTTATAAACAAATCACCTTAACAACAATTAAAAAATATAAAAAAAAA
>MKYW01000007.1:3092006-3106111 GCA_015776835.1 Aphidius ervi
AAACATTAATTTTTATTGGTTAAAAAATTATTGTTATTGACCAATCAACAATTGAATAATAATTGCGGGGTTTTTGTAATTCTTTTTTGGTGTTTTTTTTTATATTTTTTAATTGTTGTTAAGGTGATTTGTTTATAAATATATTTTTATTATTTATTATATTTAATTTGTTGATAAATAATTTAAACAATCATTTTTGTTAATTATTTAAAAATAATAATTTTTGTTTTCTTTCAGCTCATTGATAACAACTTGATGAATGAAAAAATTTCTGTTGGATTTTCTTATTAAAGAAAAATTCCCTACATTATTTAAAATTTATTTTTTTTTATTTAAAAATAATATTTACAATTATTTGACACACACAAAAACATACTAATCATTTTTATAAATAATTTATTTATTTACTTTTATTTAATTAAAATATTGATGTAAATTTTTTAAATAACAAACAAATTATTAATTAATGAATTTTATATTTTTTTTAATTTTACTTTTTTAACCTTGAATTGTTGCTTTATATTTTTATATAATAAAGAGAGAGACTAACCAACTAACCAAGAGAGAGAAAAAGAGAGAGAGAGAAAAAAAATTAACGAGGAAAATAAAAAATGGAGGAAAATGGCATGCGAGGTGTTGTTGAATTCTTGTGAACACTTGTGAAATGTTTGGTTATTACAGCAACCTAGGATGGGAGGCTGCATAGGTAGTACAAGGGCAAGAACAGCCTCTGTTGATGATACATCAGCAACATCAACAAGACCACAATCAGGTAATGATTAATTACTCAATTAAATATATTATAATGATAATATTTATAAACTTAAATAGAATGATGTTTGTGATGTCAATGATATAAACACGCCTAGGATGCCTTGTTGTTAACCTTGATGGCTTGATCAGTCATTTCAATTTTCACTTGGCATATTATTTTTTTCTTGATTAACATATAAATATTATTCAAGGCATTTTATATTATTTTACTCATAAGCTATACATTACATTATTAATTTAATTGTCATTATTTATTCATCTATCAATGTCAAAGGTTGAAAATATATTTATTTTTTTTTTTCTCTTTGTTTTGTTTGTTAATTATTTTTTATTATTTTAATAAAAAACTTTGATAATACTTTATTATCTTATTTAAAAATAAAATTTAATTGAGTAATATTAAATAATATTTTTAATAACATATTGTATTGATTATTTGTTTTTATCCTTGAAAATAAAAATGATTAAATTATTGATAAAATGATAATAATTATAAAGGTTATATTATATTATTTATCAACAGGAAATTCAAGAAAAAATCATCCACTTTGTCATGAAATATTTAGATGGAAATCAGATGTACCATTGACAGAAGGACAATTACGAAGTAAACGTGATGAATTTTGGGATACAGCACCAGCATTTGAAGGTAGAAAAGAAATATGGGATGCATTACGTGCTGGTGTAACAGCAGCTGAAGCACAAGATTATCAATTAGCACAAGCAATACTTGATGGTGCAAATGTATCAGTACCAAATGGTTTTTTAACTGAATGTTATGATGAACTTGGTACAAGATATCAAGTACCAATTTATTGTTTATCTTATCCAATTAATATTGTCAAAGAAGACAATGGTAGAGATTCACCAGCTGATTGTTCAGGTATATATCATCATCATCCTCATCATCATAATCATCATCATGTAAATAATTTTGTTTATATAATTAATTTTTAATTTATAGAACCAGTTGATGCTGGTACTGAATTGACACTTAAATTAAGACTATCAACATCTACTGGAGATGTTAAATTGCCAGTATATAGTAAAGACACAATTGGAATTGCTAAAAAAAAATTACAGGTTTGTTTTTAAATTCATATAAAATAATTAAAATACATTTGTTGATTAATTAATTGATTATTTATTAATTTGTTTTGTTTAACAGAGTCAAGAAGGCCTTGAACCATCAAAACAAAGATGGTTCTTTGGTGGTAAATTACTTGGTGATAAAATGCATATTGAAGAAGCTAAAATTCATCCTGGCTATGTTATTCAAGTCATAGTTAATTTAGAAAAATTCGATGACAGTCCAATTAAAAATAGCTGAAGAGATAATTTTCATTTCTTTATTTTTTTTTTTTTTATATTATCATTTTTAAATATATTTTATCGTTTGATTATCAACGTCAATATGTCAAACACAAATTGGGGACTCTTGTCAATAATAAGAATGACTGAAATATATATTTTACAATACAAATAATAATACACTAACGAGGTAAGCAAAAAGAGTATTTATATTATTTTTAAAAAAATACAAAAATCGACCTAAAAGCAAACTAAAAAAAATAATAATAATGACCCTGAATGCAAAAGCTAAATAATACATTTTTTTTTAAATTAAAAACACTCAAATAATTATTATTTAAATAAAAAAAAAAAAGAGATTATTGATTGGCTTCTACTTAAATGCGTTTTAATTAATTAATTGATTTTTTTTTTCAATTAATAATATATTTGGAAATAAATATATAATTTGTTTGAGTGTTATGTCTGTGTATATAATTTAATTAATAAAATATTAATACACATTTGCACACAATGTGTCCTCGTTAGATAAATTAAAAAAAAAATATCAAATAAATAAAAATGAATCGATGCTAAGCGTCTCCAACTAGTCACGCGTATTTTATTTTTATTACAACGTCAATTGTCAATCGTGTAAATATACATGACGAATTATTTATGAAAAAAATTCAGTCGAATGACAACTGACAAGTCGAGGTAAAATGATAAAATAAGCGTGAATGTGTGTATGACTAAATTCAAAAGAAAAAAAAAAATAAATAAAAATCGAAACATTCTCGTGTGTAAATAATTTATAAACTCGCATTAATCGCAACAAGTCTTATTCACATTAATTATTAAATTATCATAATAATAATTATTATTATTTTTATTTAATTTTTATATATTTAAATGCTTACGTCAACTTTTTATTTTTATAATCAATTTATTTGATGATACATGATGATTTATTATATTCATTTTTTGTTTTCGTTGTCATTGTTATTTTTTCTTAACATAAATTTAATTTTTAACAACATTTATATATCAAATAACTATAGGGGAAAGATATAAGCGTGTGTTGCATTTATTTGTAATTTTTACGCTTTTTTTTTTTTTTTTTTAATTATTATTGTTTTATTTTATTTTTTTTTCTTTAAAAATATAATAAAATTCATACACGAAATTTAATGAAAAATGTTAGCTTAATTTTGTCACGATTTTGTGATTTATTTTCTGAATGAGATAAATATAATATTGTGTCCTGTATATATGAAGAAAAATTTAAAAAAAAAAATGATAAAATAGAGAAAAATACAATAATTATTAAAGACGACAGTAAGTGCAATTTATAAACGTGGAAAAAAATAAATATTTAAAATAAAAAAATAACAAGATTGTGTGTTTGAGAAAGAAAATAATTTTTTTAAAAATATATATATTCACTGACCAATGTTTTTTACACGTTTGTAAAGAGTGTAATATGTAAAAAAAAAAAAAAAAGATAATAATATTGTACACTTGGTGTGACTGATTGGACATGACTGCCAATAAAATTAGCTAAAAAAAAAAAATGAAATTGATAATAAAATATTTGTAAAAAAAAAAAAAAATAATAATTGACTCTGTAATAAAAAATAAATAAATAATGTAAATTTTAAATATATATATATCTCAATAATTTGATAATAAAAAAAATAAAATTACTTAAACAAATAAACAAACATTTTATCAATAAAAAAAAAAAAAAATGATTTCTATTTTTAAAATAGTCTGATCCAATCAAGTCTGAACCGTCAAAGTTTTAAACATAAAAATATATCACGCTTTTATAATTTTTTCGTTACCACATTATAATTTTAACATGAAATTATTATTTTTAATTAAAAAAATAATGTTAATATTATCAATATTAAAATAAATGAATTTAAAAAAAACAAAAAGTCAAAAGTGTAATTTAATTTATTATAATATCTATGATTAAACTGTACAATAAATTGTTGTTGTTGTTTTTAAATGATTATTTTGGTATTTTACGAATGTATTTGAGTTCATGACAAAGCCAAGTAGCAGCACCAAGTACAAGCATACTTCCAGATTGATGTGTAGCTGCTAAATGAACTGGTACATAACTAATAAGTGTTGTGATACCAAGTACAACTTGAAAATATCCAGCACAAAGTAATGTTGCCATGGCTCTTGATCCACGTCCTGGTAATGCAAGTCCTCGTGATTTCCATGCCATCAAAGTTATCAAGGTTAAAGTTGAAATTCCCTAAAAATAATATCAGCTCAATAAGCTCCTCATTTATACAACTAATTAATTTATATATAAATTAGTAATTACCAGTATCCTGTGATCAAATTGTACAGTCGTTGGATTTTCAGTAAAATTTCTAAGCATTGGTGAAAATGCAAGTATATCATCAGGAATAAATTTATCAGCCATTAATGGAAAACTATTATAAATAAGACCAGCATCAAGACCAGCAACAAATGCACCAGATAATGCTGTTAATAATACAAGACCTTTTGTACAATAAATCATACGTTTAAATTTAACAAGACCATTTAATAATTCATGATTAATATTTTCTTTGTTAAACCAATCTAATGGTAATTGTTTTGATGGTATTAAATAACCAAGTGCATTATATAAAAAACCAGTATATAATGTTAATGCTAAACCAAGATGTGCAGCTAGACGATATTGTGATACTCTTGGTATGTCATTTGGTCCTTGAAAACGATCTTCAAGACCAGATTTAACCATGTACCAACCCATAAGACCTTGGGCACCAATAAGACTACCAAGTATTAATACTCGCATTTTCATTCCTTTTTTTAACATACCATTGTACCAAAAATATAATGCTGGTACACCATAAACAATGCCAATTAATCTTCCCCACATTCTGTGTGCATATTCCATCCACCATATTCTTTTAAATTCTTCCAATGTCATTTCTTTGTTCATTCTAATTTTAAAAAAATATATAAATTTTATTTTATTGTTGTTGTTGATGTATTTATAATATTAACTTACATTTTATATTCTGGATATTGTTTATATTTTTCAAATTCTTCAATCCATTGACCATCTGATACTGGCATTTTTTCACCAAGAAGTCTCCATGTTACCATTGATAATCCTGACTCTGTTAATCTAGTAACACCACCTGAAATTAATTAATTTTTAATAACAATAATAATTAACAAATTAATTGGCTTTAATTATTTATATGTTTATTTAAATTTAACAATTATTTTCCATATGTTTTATCAATTATTTCTTTAATTATTTTTAATGTTTGATCGTAGATAAAACAATATATTCCAATACCCAATGCAACAGCAACAAAAACCATTCCACTGCAAACAAGAAGCCAAGATCCAACAATTTTATTTGTTTTTTTATTAACAACTGAAGAATAGTTGATTGCAAGTGTTCCTGATTTTCTTAGACATCCTGATATTTGTCCAACACTCGTTATTGGACATTTTAAAATTCCAGTTAAATTGATTGGTTTTTTAACAACATTACAAAAATTTCTTTGTGTTGTTAATGAAACATTGGTGATTAGCTGTCTCGTTAAACTTTTTGAACATAATCTTGCAACACTCAGCATCTATTAATTAATTTAAAAAAAATACATTTACTTAATTTAATTGTTATTTTTTTTATTAAACAAATTATATTGTTTACCTTTATTCAGCTCTAACCTCACTTTGTAAATGTATTTGTTTTGTTTTGTTGATAAACAAATTTTTTTCAACTCAATTTTATCTAAAAATATAATAAAAAAAATTAATATTTCCAAATATTATTAACAATTAATTGTTGCAAGTTTATTAAACAAATGAATTACTCAATGATTAACAATAAATTGCATCATAAATTGCAATAAACAATTAAAATTTAAAAATTTCTTACATTTTAATCAAAAAATATTTATTAAAATTCATATACTGATAATATATTAACAACAATTAAACCGGCAATTTAATTTAAAATACAATTATCATAATTACACAAGAAAAAAATTATCTCAAGTGTGATATATTTATTTATTTATTTTCTTTTTACTACGCATGTACCATGCTCCACCTGACAATCAGAGTAAATCAAAGATTTCTTCATCATCATCATCACTAATTTTCTCATTAAATATAATAACAATATAAAAATAATTATAAATTAACAATAAATTAATATAAACAATAGCATAAAATATTATAAAAAATATCTAAGTACATGTATTTTTCCTAAACATAACATATTTTAAAAAATAAAAATTAGATAAAAAATAAATGTGAATGTATTTTTATTAGATATTTATAGGATTAAAAAAAATAAATAAAATGAGCCAATAGTCGATTGAACAAGTACCCAGTTATGTTGTACGATAAATATATGACCTAGAATGTGATCAGGTTGGCTGGTTGGTCTGGAGATTGCCTGGAAGAGGTGAAATAAATATAAAAAAAAAAAAAAAAGGCCGATGAACGCGTTATGAATAATTTGTTGTGTGTGCAAGCTAGTGTGCAATGAGCAATGGTAAAAGGAGTTGTTTCTATGACGTTGTCAAGCAAACATCCAATCCAGTTGAAACAGTTATAATTTAAAATATTTTTTTTATATATTACTGTGATTGTTTATTAAAAAAAAAAGATAAAATTAATATTCTGTTGATAAAAAAATATTGATAATTGATCATTAATAATAAATAAAATTATTAGAAATGTCAGATGTTATTGAAGAAAGTATTGTACAAATTTTAGATGGTAAATTTATTGATGATAGTGATGATCTTTGTGACTTTACATTATCAGAACAAAATGAAGCAATAGGTATATAAAATAATTATTAATAATTTGTTAAATTAATTGTATAATTTTTGCTAATGTTTTGCTAATATTTTTTTATATAGAATCAAGAGGTATTCAACCATCAGCAAGTTCAAGTTACGTTCCAATATGTCAAAAAACAGTGACATATATTGTTGCAGCAGTATTGATTAATGATAATAATGAAATTCTCATGATACAAGAATCAAAATCATCATGTAATGGTAAATGGTATTTACCTGCTGGACGTGTTGAACCAAATGAAAATTTAATTGATGCTGTTAAAAGAGAAGTACTTGAAGAAACTGGTTTATTTATGGAAGCAAAAACATTAATAATGGTTGAATGTGCAAGTGGATCATGGTTTAGATTTGTCATGACTGGTAATGTTATTGGTGGTAAATTAAAAACAATTGAACAAGCTGATGATGAATCATTACAAGCAAGTTGGATTAAAAATATTGAACAGCTTGAACTTAGATCATCTGATATATTACCACTTATACAACGTTGTAAAGATTATAAAAATAATCAAGCTGATTCATGGCATTTGTCATTATTGCCATTAGTCAAAAGTAGAAGTAAACTTTATCTACGACTTGTTACTTGTATCAAAAAAAAATCAACGTAAGATTATTTTATTTATCTTGATTATTTATCACTGTTGATGTTGTTATTATTATTGCCTTTTTTTTTAGAAATCGTATGCATGTTTTGGTGTCAGAGAAAACAACACTTCATCTGCCAATTTGTGAAATAAATCCTAGTAGAAATTTACATTCTACACTTCATAAATTTATGGTGGTATGAAATATAATAATTTTTAAAATAAATTTTTAATTAAATGGTTAAATTATGTTTTAACTTTTATTTTGTTTAGGAAATATTTGGTGAAGATGTTGCACAACATAGACCACATGGTTTATTGTCTGTTGAATTTAGTGATGGTGATGGTGGTGATGGAGTTTGTTTTACTCTACTTGTTTCATTCAGACCACCACTTGAAGATGTACCAATTAAAGGAAAATACATTTGGCATGAACTTACACAAAATAATGCTGATTTAATATCATCACGTTTACCAAAAAACATGACTATTCCTCTAAATGTTGTACGTTAATTTTACAAATAATAATTCATTAATTTGTATATAAAAATTTACTGTAAATAGTTAATTTAAATTTTTATATTAAAACAATTTTATGAAAGTTTTAAAAAACAAAAAATGTATTAATCAATTAATTTACATACTAAAAAATATATTTACAATTAATTAATTAATATAACGTTTAAGTAAATATTGCTCCAAATAATATAATAAATTTTATTTTTCTTTTGTACTATTTTTCTATTAAAAAAAAAAAATGATAAAAATAAAAAATTGACTTAGTTATTATTGACAAAAAAAAGGATAAATTATTGAGATGTATTTATGGCTGCTTGAGCTCGTTCTTGTACAATTTTTTCAGCTCCATAAATTTTATAACAAATTATATAATCACGTAGTAGCTTATATAGTGAATTTAAATTAATGAGAAATAACATTGTTATTGATATTATTTGATACAATGATATTTGTCTAAACAATGTTAAAAATTCATAAATCATTATTATAAATTGTATGCTTAAAAATGTGAGCATGATAATTGCTGGATTGTTGAACAACGCCTTGAAAATAAATAAATAAATAAACATGTTATATAAATAAATTATTCAAGCAAGTATTTAAATGATGATAAAAAAAACTTACATGGAATCTTTTTTGACTAGTATTATTAGGTACAGCAGTAGTACAAAGACCCTCTGAACGATATAAATAATTTTTATATGAGACTAATGAACCATGTGGCCATATTGATGTTTCATTCCAACTTTGTACTTGTTCGTCAATGTTTTTATTGGATTTATTGTTATCAACTTTTATCCATTTACCAAGATGTAATGATGCACGATGTAAAACATCACAGTATCTAATTAACAATTTAAATTATTGATTGATTGAATTGAATTATTATATTTAATTTGATTGACTTACTTTACTGGATATATTTGTGTAAAATATGCACAAAGTCTACCAAGCCAAAATAATAATATATGCTGTATAACCCATGGTACATTAAAATATAATTGTTTTGGTGCAAATATTATTGGTGTTATACAACAAATATAAGCACATCTAGCTGATGAAAATAATAAACTTTTTAATCTAATATTAAAATCATTTGTTAAATTTGTAACTTCATTTCTAATTGCAATTGGATTTTGTAGACAATTGTGAAATGGTTTATCAAGTATGTATTTTGTTTTTTTATCTTCTTTTATATATACTGGTACTATTGATGGATCCAAAAATGGTGATAATGATGAACCATATAATATCATGTAAACTGATAAACATGGATATGATAAATAAATTATTCTCATGACACCATGATCTTGAATCATGTGAAAAATACAATATGAAATTATTGAAATGACTATTAAAAGCAAAATGATTCTGTAAATAATAAATCAATTATTAAATCATCCATATTTTATTAAAATAAATAGAAAATTTTACCTGATAACTTTTTGAATATTTGATAGCCATTTTGGATGACTTATAATTTCAATAAATTTACAAAATAATGTATAAATAAATCTCCATGTTATTATTGTTATAATAAATACAACAAGATATCTATCAATAAGATAAAAATTCATAGCATAATTATTGTATGAATTTGGAAGCCACCAAACTGTTCTATAAAGATTTAAAAATTGTGTTGATGCAGCAATTATTGATGCAATTAATGATATTGTTTCAAATTTAAGCAGACCATCAACTGGAATTTGTGGTACTGGTACATGTTTTGGAGCTAATAATCTTCCATTAATTGTATCAATATTTTTTTTATCATCATTTAAATTAGTTGAATGATTACTTTGTTGTGATGTATTATTTTGTTGTGCTCTTCCAGATCCATTTTTACCAGAATTTCTTTTTGCAGCTGGCATTATTATTTATACATTTATTTTATTATTTAAATCTAAAATCAATAATACTCATTATTAATTAATATTTTAATCATTAAAATTAATCAAATTGTATAACAAAAAAATATACCTGTTTTATTTGTTTTTTAATTTTCAAAATGTCTGTTGATTTGTTGACGTTGACAAAAAAATAGAGATGGGTGTCTATTAGAAAAATATTAAATTAATAATTTTTTTTAAGCTCCATTTGAGTTGTTACATAACTTTTTTTTTATTTGGATAATTTTTTGTATTGTTTATATTGTTAGTTATAAATTATAAATAACAAAAAAATACACTGCAAAATTTACAAAACATAAGGCTGTTTTCATGAAAAATTGTCGTCAAATTCGGCTTTATACAATGAACGCTGTTGGGCTGTGGCAAATTGGCCAACATAAATTATTATTCTCCAACCTGTAAATTATAATATTTATTAATTAAAAAGTTAAATAAACGTGATCACACGTATAATAATTTATTAATAATAATGGATCATGAAACAGCATGGACCGAAGTGTCCCAAGCACAAAAAGAAAATAGACATGAGCTTGTATTATCAGGTGCTTCAATATCAAAAAAAATATTAGAATGTGGTCTTGATAAAAATATATTTCATCTTGAAAATATAAATTATTTAAACATCAGTCAAACTTGTCTTGATAATATACCAGATGAAATAAAACAGCTGGAAAATTTAACAACATTGGTACTTCATTCAAATAAATTAACAACAATTCCTGGATGTATCAAGAATTTAACAAAATTAAAAGTCATTGATTGTTCAAGAAATCAATTGGTAACATTACCAGAAGAATTATCATCTCTTTTACAATTAACAACAATTAATTTTAGCTCAAATAACATAACACATTTGCCATGTCAAATTAAAAATACAAAACTTGCATCATTGGATTTATCAAACAATAAACTTGAAGTATTTCCAGATGTTTGTTATACTGAGCTTGTTCTTTTGGCTGAAATTAAAGTTAATGCTAATTTAATCAAAGAAATTCCATCATCAATAAGTCTTTTGTCATCTCTTAAATTATTAGATGTAGCTGACAATAATATTTCCAGTAAGTATTAAAATCATAATGTTGTTTAAAGCATTGTTAAAGCAATTAATAATTATATTTTTTGTTAATAGCTGTACCTGGAGAATTGGCTGATTGTTTAAAATTAAAAGAACTTAATTTAAAAGGCAACAAATTAAATGACAGAAGACTTTATAAACTTGTTGATCAATGTAGAACAAAGCAAGTACTTGATTATGTCAGACAAAATTGTAAAAAAAATGACAATAATTCATCTGGCAAAAATAAAAAAGGTAAAAAAAATCAAAAAACATCAGAGAGTGATACAGTGACACAAGACATTGAAAATTTAACTCACAAAGTACAAGTACTACGTTTAGCTGATGAAACACCAGTCATTAAATTAAATGACATTGTTAAAAATGTCAGACCACATATTGTTGCTTGTGTCATTAGAAATTTATCATTTAACAATGATACATTTAAAAAAATGATACAATTACAAAATAAACTACATGAGGGTATTTGTGAAAAACGTAATGCAGCAACATTGGCAACTCATGATCTTGATCGTTTTGTACCTGGTGATTTGACATACACTGCAATGCCACCAAGACAAATTATGATACAACCACTTGGACGTAATAAATGTTATTCAGCTGCTGCATTATTTCTTAAACTTCAAACTGAAGCTGATAATTTAAGAAGAGAAAAAAAACGTAATGTTTATTCTGGTATACATCGTTATTTATATTTGATTGAAGGCAAACCAGAGTATCCATGTGTTATTGATGGTTCTAATCAAGTTATATCATTACCACCAATAACTAATGGTGATATTACTAAAATTTCAACTGATACAAAAAATATATTTGTCGAAGTAACTAGTGCAACTTCACATCAAATTTGCAGGTAATTTATTTATTTATTTATCTATTTGAAGCTGGATGAACCATGCTAGCTGATAATATAATTTTATCGAAATTTATTTTTGATATTGATACACCAAATTTATGCAATAATAATCGAAATTTTTTATTTTTTAATGATTTATTTCGATAAATTTATTTAAATAATAAAATTATTGAAATTTAAATAATTTTACATGTAAAAATTTATAAATAATAGTTAAAATATAATTAATAATTAAATTTTAACTATTATTTATAATTATTATTAAATTATCAATAAATAATTAGTTATTTTTATTTTTTTTTTTTATCTATTCTAATATTTTTATGAATTTTAACAATTGACTTAAATATTTTAAATAAATTTAAATATTAATTTAATATTTAGATAATTTATTAATTCAAATTGTTATTTTATTTTTCTAGAAATGTATTGGATGAATTTTTAAAAGAACTTGTTATCCAAGGAATTGGATGTTCTGTAACAACTGATGAAAATTCAAAACCATTCAGCCATCTTCTAGTTGAACAAGTTAAAGTTGTTGATTTAGAAGGAAACTTGAAACATGTTTATCCATCTAAAAATGATTTGCCATTTTCTGATAATAATATTGTTATTGTCAGATAAATTATTTTTATCACTACAAAAATTTGTTAACAAATATTTCAACCTAATTTTTCTAATGTAACATGAATTTTTCATAAATAGTTAAAATCAACAACAATAAGCAGACTGGTTCTGCATTTTTTTTTTCATCTTTTTTCCATTCAACTGTTTACCAATTACGGATTTAATAAAAAAAAAAAAATATACACACACTTGTCTTTATCAAAAAAATTGTTACTTTATTGTTCTTATTTTTTCTCTAATTATTTTTGGTCTTGGTTTTTGTAAAATTATATTTTTCATTAGACAATTATCACTGTTGCAATGATTTATTGATTTTTTATTAATTGATGATTCAATAATATCTCTAGGATCATTTAGCTTTTCATGATTATTCGAAAATTCTTCAAACGATGAAGGATTTGTATTTAAATTTTTTGACGATTCACTGTGAATACTTGAGCCTTCATTGTCAGATGTCAAAACATCTGATTCATCATAATTTTGTTGGTTCAATGATTTATTTATAATTTCATGATTATTTGTCATTATTTTATTAAGTAAATTAGGATAAACATCATTGACATGTTCCTTAAATCTTCTTGAAGATTCTTTTTTTATTAAAAAATTCTTTGAAGCCTTAGAACTTGAAGAATCAAGTCTTTTTAATTGACTCATTTTACTTTCAACATCAGTAACATCTGTTGTCTCATCAGAGCTTGTTTTTTTATATTCATTTTTTTTCATCAATTCATCCTCAAAATGATCACCATCGTGAAGCTTTTTTTTATATAAATTTTCATTTAATTTTTCAAGCTTTAAATATGGACAATTACATTGACAACAAATTAATTTAACATCATTATTTTTAAATTGTTTTGATGAATTTTTTGATGTCAAGCTTTTATCATTTAAAATTTCTAACTCATCATGATTACTGTCTTTTAATTTAGCTATCTTCTCTTCACTTTTATTATCATGTAAATTATATTTATAATTTTTTAAATTTATTGTTTGACAAGATTTATTTTTAAAAATTTCTTTATTTTTTATTTTAACTGTCTCAATCGATTGTCGCCTCCAAGGATCAGGTATTCCCTGCTCAAAAGGTATTCCAATTTTTAGTATGGATTTTTTAACATTGACATTGTCCAATCCAAGAACATATTTAATTGAATTTTTATCTGATTTGTCATGAAATTTACGTGGTGGAAGGTAATTTATCAAAGGATCTGGTATACCATTTAATATATTTTTATTATTAAACATTTTAAATGAATTATTTATACGAAATTGTGATGATTTTATAAGACGAGGTGATGTAAATGGTCCTTGTACAACTTGATTTATATTTATTAATTTTTTATTTGTCAATTTTGATGGTGACATCCACTCGTGTTCCCATCTTGGCTGACATAAATTTATTTCAGATAAATTTTCAAGCACTATAATTAATATAATAATTACAATATATATTTTTTTTTCATAAAAACAAAAATACATTTGACACTTACTTTTGTTGATATATTTAATCTTCACTTCATTTGTTTTTTAATAATTTTTTTTTTCGTTAAAAAAAAATAGTCAAAGTATATTTAAATTAATTTTTTTTTTTTTTTTTTT
>MKYW01000007.1:3107414-3126828 GCA_015776835.1 Aphidius ervi
TTTTTTTTTCAAATTACTTTATCAATTTTCCCATCTCCACGTGTTATTATTAAACAATAAAAAAATAAATAAATGAAATTACCTACAATAATAAGTAACACATTGACTTAGTCCCTGCAAATCGATAAAATTTCATTGGAGACAATGAACACCCCCGGGTTGAGACATTAATAAAAAAAAAAGCAAGAAACTAACAATAAAAAAAAAAAAAAAAAAAGATCAATTCAATTCACCCTTGTGTAATGTATAATTTTCCATTGAATTGTTAACGTCACGGGATATTTTTTATTTGTTACTATTGAATGGCAAAAAAAAAAACATGAATAAATCAATAAAGGAAGCCTGGTCGATTTACGGAAGTGATACACTGACGCAAGACACAAATGTATAATTTATACGTGGGTAGTTTCAATTGATTATCAAATAATAATAATAATAAAATATCAAATGATAAACAACTGATTAAAATGAGGAATAATTGAATAGTTGATTGTAATTGATTAATTAAATTAATTTTATTTATTTTTAATTTAATGTTTAAACAATAATTTCATGCTGTCTTTTTCACGTGGTTATTTATTTTTTATTGATCAAATAAATCATTAAAATAATTATTCAATTAAAAGCAGAATATTATAATAAATTTTTACAACAAATTACTATTGCATGTTAAATGAATATTAAATTTTTATTATTGTTGTTGCAATTAAATGAATTTTTATAATGAAAAAAAAAAAAATATAACATAAATATTACCTGCAAGTGGTGGAATGGAGATGGCACCGATACTTTGAAACATTCTAACAAGTCCATAGCTTGATGATATTTTATCAGTACCATATTGATCAGCAAGAAGTACTGGAACAAGTAGAAACCAACAACCAAGACATAAACCATAAATACCAACTGAACAAGCAAGTATGTAAAATGATTGTGCCATTGGAATAGCCAATACTGCAATACCAGCAGCAACAATACTAAAAAAAAAACCAAAAATTATTCATTAAAAAAATTAATTATAAATAAATAATAATAAATAAATAAATTACCTTCCAATATATCCTTTTCGTCTGTCAAATAAATGAAGATCAGACAACCAACCAAGACCAAGACGTCCACAAAGATCCAACACAGCTGATATTGCAACAAGATAACCAGCTTCTGATTTAGTATAACCACATGCATGTACATAAGCAGGAAGATAATAAAGCATATATGGACTTCCAGTACTCATTAATGTAACAGATAAACACATCATAATAAATTGTGGATCTTTTAATAAATTTAAATCAATGTATCGCTTTATTATTTTTATTATACTTGTTCGTTTAATTTTTATTTTAATTGGTGATTCTTGTATTGTTGATTTTTTCATTAAATGTGGATGTGTTACTGTTAATGATGATAATTTTAATGATTTAATTGATGGCCTTGCTTTATAAACACATGTTGAATCTGTTGATAAATCTTCAACACTATGTAATATACTTGAACTACGAATTTTTTGTATTGGTTTCATTTGTAATTCTTCACCCATTATATCTTTTTCTTCTTCATTATCAATTAAATCAATATTTTTTGTATTATTTTGATGAAATAATTCATTTAATAAATTATGTCTTTTTGTTTTATCATTATTATCAAATAATAGCTCAAGTTTTTTTTGTTTTATTGGCAGTAATTTATTTTCATTGTTATCATCATCATCATTATCATCATCATCATTGTTTATAATTATTTTTTTAATTATTGAATTTTCATTGATGACCATTGCTTCTGGATTATCTTCAAGTGGTCTGTATAAAGTTGCTGATACACATACATGTAACATACAACCACCAAGTACTAAAAATGTACCATGAAAGCCAAAATTTGCAACTAATATTTCAATCAACAATGGAAATACAAAACTTCCAGCTGCTGTACCAGAAACACATATGCCATTTGCAAGTGCACGATGTTTATCAAAATATGTTGATACAATAATAATACCTGGTGTTGTTGATAGTCCACCACCAATACCTAAAGCCAATTGTTAATCATTTTATTTTATTGAAAAAAAATTTCAAACAAGCCATCAGGCTGGATGTTAATTACCTGTTAGTATACCAAAGCTAAAAAATAGATGAACTAGACTTGTTGCAAAATAACTTATTGTCAAACCAAGTGCACAAAAAATTCCACCAATAAATACAACAGAACGACAACTGTATTTTTGACAAAGTATACTTGTTACTGGTGCTGAAATTGATATAATATATATTTTTTTTTAAATTAAATGATAATGAAATATATAATATATATATTGACCCAGTAACCTAGCTCAATAAATTTCAAGGTAAAGGCTATGTATATATAATAATATAGACTTACCAAGTGCAAGACACAAACATGAAAGAATTGCTGGTATCCATGATGCAACAGCAGCTGATGAATCATTAAATGTTTCCATAATTTCAACATATAAAACTCCATATGATTTAACAAGTCCAGCAACCCAAAATTGTACAAAAAATGCACCACCAACAACAACCCAACCATAACCACCATCCAAAGGTAAATATGTTGAATTTTTATTAATTAATTTATTATTTTTAATATTTTTTTTATTTTTACATTTACGTGATGATCTTATTTCACGTGATTTAGCAATAAGTGGACGAGCAGTTAAACTTGATATTGTTAATAAATTATCATTATCTTCATCGTCATTTGTTTCTGGAGATGGTTGTGGTAATGGTAAACGTGATGATGGTGATGATGATGATGATGATAATGGTGGTAATATTGGTGGTACAATTGGAGTTGAATTTGCTGTTGTTTGAACAACAAGAGATACTGGTTTACATGGTAAATTTGATGTTGTATTTAAATCATAAACTGGAGCTGAATGAATTGAAAATAATGAACCCAATTGATTTTTATTATTCATATCATTTTCATCAACAATTGAGGTAATTGTATTTTTTCCAAATTCTTTTTGTGATGTTGTAATATGCTGATAATTATTAAAATTATTATTTTCACGATTATTATTGAGATTTGATAAATTATGACTGTCAATGATGGTCCTGGATTCTTTATTGAAACTCCACTCACGCGGTAGTGACATCCTCGATACAACGACTTCTTCACCTTCGCCTCAATACGGCGACCGTTATACATTTGAGCTTTCGTTCTTTTTGCTTTTGATTCCAGTTTCTTTTATTATTATTATTATCTTCTTTTAATTTATTATTTTATTTATTACATAACAAACATCAATTTAATTATATGTACTCTATATTTTTTATTTCTTTTACAAATATATTCTGGGTTCAATGCACCACGGTAATTATTTTTTTTTTTATTTTGTATTTCGTGTTTGTTATTTTATTTTTGTGTTGATACACACGCAAAGTAAAGCTCTTCTGAATGAGAGCCAGAAATATCGATGACTTTATTATTATTTAAATGTTTTTTTGTCGACTTTTGGCCTGACGTACCTGGCGACTACTGCAACCACACCACACACAATATCATGGACATCTTTTTTTTTTTTTTTTTAAATAAGCTTTTTATTTGCGCAAGCGTTCTATCAACAAAGAAATATTAAGCGTATGGTTTAATCGATGATGATGTTCGTGAATAATAGATAAATATAGCATTGTGTTAATTCAATTATTTTACAAAATTAATTTATTTTAAATAAACAAAAACAATATGTTTTATAAATTTTTGCTTTTTTTATTTATCTAATCATTTGCCCAGCCCCTTTTTTTTTTTTTTATTTGATTATTAACCAAGTCCTAGTAATAGACTTTTTTTTTTTTTTTTTGCAACACTAGTAATGTTACATTTCATATAAAAAATTTCTTATAAAATTTACAACAAATCCTTACCGCCTACCCGCTAATTATACAATAATTAATACCANAATTTTTTTTTTTTTTTTTTTAAACAAAAAGATTGCATACTTATGTCAAAATAAATCATGAATATTAAAAGCAAGAAAATAATTATAATTTAGATTTTAAAAGTTCAATTTTTTTAGCAGCTTTTTTTTGTAAATCTGGTAATTTCATAGCAAGTCCCATGTTTCCTTTGATTTTAATTTTACCCTGAAAGAAAGCTTGTTGTGGATTTAATTTACCAGATATAAAATCAACAATATCAGTATCACTTATGGTAAATAGCACATCTGGTTTAGTTTTTCCATTAAATTCAACAGATCCTTTTCCAGTTTTAGCATTTATAATCCAATAACCTTCAGTTCCATCTGGTCCATTTGTAATTGTAAAACCATAAATACCACGAAATTTATCAATCAAGCCATCTTCATCTTCTTTCATTGCACTTTCAAATACTTTAAATACAGCATTTGCTTTAAAGCCATCTGGTGATACAGCAGCTTTAACAAGATTTTTTTTAATTGTACCAGAAAAACCAAGTTTATAAAGACCAACAACAACAGCACCACCAAGTCCAATATTTTGTTGTAATGCTAATTTAGCACCAGCAACTTGACGTTTACCAGCTTGACCACGTAATTGCCAGCATAATTCAGCACATTGAGCAAGACCAGTTGCTCCCAATGGATGTCCTTTTGATATTAATCCACCACTTGGATTTATAACATATTTACCACCATATGTATTATTACCAGAATCAATTAATTCACCAGCTTTACCAGGTGGACAAAGACCCAATGCTTCATATGTTATTAATTCATTTGCAGAAAAACAATCATGCAGTTCAATAACATCAACATCACATGGTGAATATGGTACACTTGCAAATACTTTATCTGCTGCATTTTTTGTCATATCATAGCTGAAATTATTAATTAAAAATTATATTATTTTCAATGATAAATAAAAAACAAATTATATATTATGTTGACTCATTTCCTTGAAATTATTATCATCAATATATTAATCAATTTTTTTTTTTTATCGTAAATAAATAAATTAAGATAAAAAAAAAATACGTAAGTATATAATTATTTACCCGACAATTTTAATATGACTTTTTTCAGCAAATGTTGTTGCTGTATCTGTTGTCATTTCCATGGCTAATATTTCAACAGCTTGATGCTGTAAATTATGACGACGTACAAAATCTTGATTTGCCAATATAACAGCAGCACTACCATCAGATGTTGGACAACATTGTAATTTAGTTAATGGACCAAATACATTTGGTGAATTTTTAATTTGTTCCAATGTATATTTATCTTGAAATTGTGAATATGGATTATTAACTGAATGTAGATGATTTTTATATGCAATTTTAGCAAAATGTTCAGCTTTTGTTCCATATTTATTCATGTGTTCAATAGCAGCATTACCAAATAGCTGTGCTGTTATTGGAGTTTGATTAATACCAGATAATTCAGCCATTAATGTAACATGTTTATCCATTGGATTTGTACGATCATTAAATTTTGATGTTAATGAACCTTTTTCCATTTTTTCAAAACCTAATGCAAGTACACAATCAGCTTTACCAGTTTCAATTATTTGTTTAGCTAGAATAAGTGCTGTTGAACCAGTTGAACAATTATTATTAACATTATAAACTGGACAACCACTTAATCCAATTTCATATAATGCACGTTGACCAGATGTTGAATCACCATAAACATAACCAACACATGCAGCATTTATTTCATCATATGATACTCTAGCATCTTGTAGAGCTTTTGTTACAGCTTCTTTAGCCATTTGTGGATAATCAAAATCATCTCGTGTTCCTGGTTTTTCAAATTTTGTCATACCAACACCAACAACATATACTGATTCTTTTCGTACCATTTTTATATATCTGAAATAATTATTATGAAAGTTTATCCAGCAAAAACAGTTATACAAACTTTCTCTCTTGGATATATATATTTACCAATTGATGTAATTGATGTCAAACGTTAAAATAATAACTGGATTGATTTGGTCTAGCCAACGCCTGAGTGTTGATAATTAAATTGATATTTATTATAAAAAAAGAAATAACCTGTTTATAATGTACTTTGAACGATGACAATGATGATCAGTTTAAAACAAAAAAATATATTTATATATGCGTAGAAGTATCTTAAATAATAATCAATAAAAATGGAGTAGAGTAATCAACAACTTGCCCACCACAATTGTGACTTGGACATTGAACCATTGACAACAACATAAACATAAACAGTTAAACACACACACACACACACATATACTATTTATTAATCTACACCAGGTGTCAGCACATACAAATTTATTCAGCAAGAAGAGAAAAAAAAAAAGAGAAATATGAAATGTGTTTTTTAAATATCTTTTTTATTTTCTGACCACATTAAAATACTAGCACCATTTGCAGCAATAATACAATTTTCTTGTGGATGTACAGCTACTGATACAGTTGCATGTTTTGATAATTTATTACCAACAAGTTTTGCAATAACATTTTGACTAACTAAATCCCATATCCATAATTTACCATCAGCAGAACCTGACATTATTTTTGTATCATAACAATCAACACTTGATTCAAGACATAAATTATCAACAGTATGTCCAGTAAATTCACCAAGTAATTCACCAGAATCTTTATCTAATAATCTAACAAAACCATCAGCACAACTTGCAACAATACATTGTCCATCACGTGTAAAACTAGCACATGTTACTGGTTCACCAAGACAATCTGTTGATAATTGTCCAACACGTATATCATATCTTCTTATTTTACAATCATAAGAAGCTGATAAAATTTCATGATCAGATATTCTTATACTTGAAATTGAATCCTTGGCATCATTTAATGTTTGTACTGGTGTTATTGATTTTGAACGCATATCCCAAAACATAACAGAATTATCACGTGATCCAGATATTGCCATTGATGATTCTTCATTAAATCTTACTGTTGTTACACTACTAGCATGACCACGATATCTACGTAATGGTGTACCAGTTGCTACATCCCAAAGTATCACTGATTTATCAATACCACATGATATTATTTGACTACTGTCACATGCTGTATATGCATCTAATACTTCATCACCATGTCCAGAGTAAGTTTTTAATAATGCATGACGATGAGGATTCCAAAGTTTTATTGTTCTATTTGAACCACATGTTACACAATATGAACCATCAACACTAAAACGAACAGCTCTTACTCCTCCTTGATTACATTCAATTTCTTTTACAAAATTAAAATCCATTTTTTTTTTTGAAACCACGCTTTGTTTTATTTTGTTTGTTTATATTTACTATTATTATTTATAAATATTTTTTTTTAGGGTTATTTTTAAGTGTTTGTTTATGTCACGTGACTTTGAGCTGAGCGCTTCGGCCATTTTGTAGAATTTTTTAGAACTTAAAATTCAAAAAAAATTCAAATCTTTTTTTAATTTTTTTAATTTTTAGTATAAAAAACAATAATAAGTTAAAAAAATTATTTTTTAATTATTAGTAAGTACCATATATTTTAAGAATAATTATTTAAAAATCAAATTAACTGTAAAAAAATTAATTAGAAAAAAAAAAAAAAAAAATTGCTCAATTTAGTAAAATGACAAGTGATAATTAATGTAATATGTAATTAACAGATAATTACGTTTTAATAAAAAATTGATACAACAGTTTAAAGATCAACTTAATAATTATACTTTAAAATAATTAAAACCAAGATTTCAAATAAAAAATCATTTGATTTCTAATTTTTTCTTATTTTTTAATTTAATTAATTAACTAATTATTAAATAAACAAAGTACATGTATTATCATTAAAAAACCCAATTAATTGGTATTAATTTTTTGACAAAAAACACAAAGAACTTGCTGAGATGTAAATTTCTATTGTTCTTGGCAATGAAAAAATAATTGTCACGAACGAAAAAAATTAAAATAAATAAAAAACATATTAATATTATTAATATAACGTAGTTTATATTTTATTTTGTTTTTTTCTAAGAAATTTAAGATATTTAAAAATAATATATATAAAGATAAATTTTATATTCTTGATAGAACAAAAAACATGAATGAAATAAAGCAATTTAAAAAGATAAAAAAAATACAAAAAATACAAAAAATTTTTAAAAAAATGTAAAATTCTTATGAGCTGGCAGAACATCTGCATATCAGTCGTTCCAAGTTTAGACACAAAGAAATGCTTAGAGTATTTAAAAGGAGTTCGTTAGCTTTTTGTGGTTCACTTGTGTCTTCAAGGTTCACCAAGAAACATTTTAAATCATCAAATTAAATCATTAAAAATTTCAATTAATTAAAAAAAACTTTTTTATTTTCCTTTCGAAACTCATGCAGTAAGTATTTTAATAAAAAAAAATTTAAATTTAATTTTATATTTTAAACAGCCTTATTACTTGATTAAAAAATTATAAAAAAAAAATAAAAAAAAATTTATATATTTTTAAATTAATTATTAATAAGTAATATTTTAAAAAAAAAAAAAATATATATTTTTTTCTAGGAAATTTATTTACTGTTTATTTTTAAAAAATATTTTTTTTTTATTTTAAATTTTTTTATCTGATATAACGTTGTTTGAATAGATAAAAAAAAAAAACTAATATTTTTGACGTATGTCTATTTGTATTTTGTACAAGGCAAGGGACGGAAGGAGGAGAAAGTGGTGGAGTAGTATGGGGAGTGACTCGCGGTGTATCAAGACCAGCTGAACGTGTCAGAGGGGCCGGTTTTGTGCGTCATAATCATCATCAACAACAACAACAACAACAACAACAGCGTTATTTTAATTTAAATTCAACAATATTAATTAATAATAATATGTCATGTACTCCGGAACAATTAAAAAGTGAAAATGAAAATGAAAAAACAACAGTATTTCAAGAACCAGAATTATTTTCAAAAGGTTTTCCAATATTTGAAGAAATTAGAAGACAAGGAAAATTATGTGACGTCACACTCAAGGTATTTAATAAAGCTATGTATAACCTATCATTTTTTTTTTAATATTTATTAATATTGCTTATTTATTTATTATTTAAAAAGGTTGAAGGACAAACATTTAGTGCACATAGAGTTGTACTGGCTGCAACAATTCCATATTTTCATGCAATGTTTTTAAATAACATGGTAGAAAGTAAACAAAAAGATATAACACTTCAGGGTTTTGATGCTGTGTAAGTAAATAATATATATATTTGAAAGTTGTAATATAAATAATTTAAAATTAATTTTATCAATTTATCTAGTGCATTGGAAGCTTTGATAAATTTTGCATATTCTGGTAAAGTAACATTAAACAAAGACAATGTACAAAGTATCATGATGGGTGCATCATTTTTACAATTAACAAAAGTACGTGATGCATGTGCTGATGTATTGATATCACATCTTCATCCTTATAATGCACTTGGTATATGTAATTTTGCTGATAGATTAAATTGTGTAACACTAGTTGAAGAAGCAACAAAATATATAACACAATATTTTTATCAAGTATCAAATTCAGATGAATTTTTATCATTAACAATAAATGATGTTAATAATTTAATATCACAAGATGAACTTTATGTATCATCAGAGGTACAAGTATTTGAAGCTGTTATAAGATGGATTAAACATAATAAAGATGATAGAATTAAATATTTATCAACATTATTAAAATTTGTTAAATTACCATTACTTAGTCCTGAATATCTAGTCGAACATGTTGCAAAAGAGGATCTTATTAAAAGATGTCACGAGTGTAGGTCAGTATAAAAAAATAATAAACTATTTAAAAAAGCTAAATTATCAGTTAATTTTTTTATTCCAGAGATTTATTAGATGAAGCCAAAGATTGTCATTTAATACCTGGTAGAAAAAATCTACTAGATAGTTATAGATTTAGACCAAGAGTTTGTAATAATATTGTTGGACATATATTTGCTGTTGGTGGTCTAACAAAATATGGTAATTCATTGAGTACAGTTGAGGTATATGATCCACATAATCAGGTGTGGCGAAGATCAGAAGCAATGACAATGGATAGATCACGAGTTGGTGTTGCTGTTCATGAAAATAAATTATATGCATTTGGTGGATATAATGGAGTTGAAAGATTATCAACTGTTGAAGTTTATCATCCTGCATTGAGATCATGGAAAATTATTGCACAAATGCATTGTAAAAGAAGGTAATTGTTTATAAAAAAATTGTAAATATATATTTTAATAAATAATGTTGTTGTTTTTTGTTTTGTTTCAAGTGCTGTTGGAACAGCTGCATTAAATGATTATCTATATGTTTGTGGTGGATATGATGGTTTGATATCATTGAATACTGTTGAAAGATACTGTCCATCAACTGATAAATGGGAAATGTTACGTTCAATGAATAAACATAGATCTGCTGGTGGAGTTGTTGCTTTTGAAGGTTATATTTATGCTCTTGGTGGACATGATGGTCTATCAATATTTGATTCAGTTGAACGTTATGATCCACAAACAAAAGAATGGACAACTGTCAAGCCAATGTTGAAGCGTAGATGTCGTCTTGGTGTTGCAACATTGTTTGGAAAAATGTATGCTTGTGGTGGATATGATGGAACATCATTTTTAAGAACTGTTGAAGTTTATGATCCAAAAAAGGATACGTAAGTTTACATTTGTCATATATTTTTCAACAATATATGCTGTTGAATTGTTGATGATAATTGTGTTGTTGTTTTTTGTTGTTAAGATGGGAATTTGTTGCTTCAATGAATATGATGAGAAGCCGAGCAGCTCTAGTCGCAAATATGGGAAAATTATGGGCCATTGGTGGCTATGATGGTGACAGTAATCTTTCAGAAGTTGAAGTTTATGATCCACAAACAAATAAATGGACATATGCAGCACCAATGTGTGCTCATGAAGGTGGTGTTGGTGTTGGAGTCATTCCAAATCCTTATTGTTGAAAAAAAAAAAAAAANTTTTTTTTTTTTAAATTTTAATGAACAGATCTTGCCTAGAAAAATAAACGAGTCAATTTTTTATCGTACGATATAAAATCGAAATTTTTAAACAATCAATTATAATTAAATAATTTTATTTACATTTTTTTTTGTATCTTTTTTTTATTGTTATTTAGACAATGGTTTTTTATTGTTTAAATTAATTAAAATTGATTAGACAGTAGACTGTATGATTAATATAATAAAATATTTACAAATTTTTTACATAAAATTTTTTTTATTATAGAATTTAATAAAAATCATTCCTAAATGATCAAAAAATATTGTCAATTTTTATAATTTTTAATAAATATTATTATTTTGTAAATAAAAATTTATTTAATAAAAAAAAATTATATTGTTTTTTTTATATTTTTAAATTTCTTTTTTTGCAATTCAATTAATTTTTTCGAAAATTTANAAAAAATAGATTTTTTTATAAATGTCTAATACATAGTTATGTTAACACGTGAACTCTATTCTCCAAAACATTTGTCTTTTCTTAATAATCATTGTTCAAAGTAAGTCATAATTTGTCATTTAAAAAAATTATTATGATAATATTGCTTAACTATCATTAATTATAAATAATTAAATAGTTAATTAATATATATTTTAATATTTAATTACTGTGAAAAGTAAAAATTACAAATAATTTTTGGTTATAAGTTTTTTATGATTATTATTTTTCCACGTGCTCACTATATAATTAATTAGTGGAATAAAATTAATTTTTATTTTTTTTATTTTCATTATAAATTAATTGTTATTAATTAATTATATTTTTTTTTCTACCTACATGTGGAGTGTTATTTAATAAATTATTATTTTTAATAATACAAGACAGAAAACAATTGAGTAAAATAAATTTATTATCAGATGTTAAATTAATTTGATGGGAATGTATTTTAATAGTGTCTTTTTAATTGTTTTTAATTGTTAAAAATATTAACAAGTTTTTTGTAATAATAATGTTAATTTTATTTATATTGATTAATTGTTTATTGTGATATAAAAAATATTTTAAATTAGTTAAAAAATAGAATCAATGATGGCACTAAAATCAGCTTTAAAAATGGCTGACTGTCAAAACATCAAGGCATTTAAAACCTTTTAAAAAAAATATAAGAAAAACATTAAAAATACTCTTTAAATCACCATTTAACCCTTCATTTTAATACCCTTCTAATTAAGAATATATATCCAAAAAAAAAACAAAGCAATAAATTCATTTAAAAATTTTGAAAAAAAAAAAATGAAAACAAATATTTAATTATCAAAATATTAATCAATAAATATTTATAAATATTACATTATTTAATTAGAAATAATTTTAAAAGTCAGTAAAATAATTTTTATATTTATTAACAAATATTACATTTCAGCAATATAATTATTTTAATTATTATAAATTAAAATTACTAGTTGGAGAGAAATTTTATTTTATCAAATTATTGATATTATATTTTAATAAACAATTAATTTGTTATTATTTATCTATTGTTAGTTAACATGATAAAATTTGTATTTTAATTAACTCAATAAATATTTAATTACAGAATAATATGAATTTGGATTGTCATGAAATGGAAGAACCTAGTCAAAGAAAAAGATGTTCAAAAATGAATTATGGAAAAAATAAACGTAAAAAAATTCGTGAAATTGAATCATTTGGTGAATCACAAGATGAAGATGAAAGTACTGGTCTAGATGAATTATTTAGTAATGAAATATCTTATTATAAACCAACTGATCAACAAAAAATAAATCAAATAATAAATCAACGTAAAAAATTTTTAATTTATACTTAAATATAGTTTAATTTTAAATATAAAACTAACATATTGCATTATTTTTTTAGAGAATGAATATTTTTGGCAAACAATAACAACAATTGATTTTGAAAAATATTATTTACAACACATTGAACAACCACAAGTTGAACTAGTCCTATCAAAATGTGGTAAATATTTAAAAGAGCTAAGACTTGGATCAGTTTGTGATTCATCAATACTACCAGTTATCAAAAAGTACTGTCATAAACTAGTGACTTTAAATATAGAAATTCAATTTAATGATCAAAATGATTTTATTGATTTTTGTATTAACATGAGACGTTTAAAAAATTTTAAATTCTATACAAATTTTTGGTTTAAAAATGAAAAAATTGATACTGAAGGAATTGTCATTAATTCAATACCAAAAAAACATAAAATTTTATCAATTGATTTTTCAAATTGTATATTTAATTCAAGTATCAAAAGTATAATTAATTTTGAAAAATTAAAATTTTTAAATATTGCACACGTTGATGCTGTTGATGACTGGATACTTGGAAGTTTAGCAGAAAAATCAATTGAAATTATTGATCTTAATGTTGAAGGTTGTAAAAGAATAACAAATACTGGTTTAAATTATTTAACTTCAATGAAAAAACTTGAAAAATTAAATATTAGTTTTAATAATAACATAACTGATGAATTATTTTCAAAATTTATTTCATTAAAAAATCTATCTTGTGGTTGTTGTAAAAATATTAAAAATGATGGAATAGCAAATTTATTAACAAATTTGCTACCTTTGGGTTTTAATTATTTAGAAATTTATCAAACTTCAGTTGATGTTATTTTACTTATTTATGCTTATCAATTAATTGCTAATATAAATCCAAATTGTTTGTTAAATATTGTTGCTAGTGGATCATTGTCTAAGGATTATTTTAAAGCAATTAAAAAAGAACCAATTAAAACAGATAATTTAGATATTCAATGGACAGATTTATTGACAGATTATTCTAATGAAAATTGCATTGAGTTTTCTGATAATCATGGGAAAAATGTTAAAGTTAAAAAAACACAAAATGAATATCAACATGTGGATATTATGAATTAAATTGTTTAATAAATTAATTATATTATTTTAATAATTATCTTTAGGTATTTATTTTTTCAATTAAATATTTAAATAATAAAAAAAACATAAACAAAAAAAAAAACAAACATTTATTTGTAATTATTAAACATTTTCAAGGAATTATGATTTTATAGATTTTTTTTTTTCTATTATTTTGTGTCTTTTCCAAGTGTCTCTTCTTAATTTAATTGTTTTTAACAATAATATATTATTTATATATTGATCGAAAAATTTCAAATTGATTTTTAAAAAACATATCAACAATAGATAAAGTAAATTATTTTATTTTATTGTCAAAACTTTTGGCGCTACGCTACGTTATAATCATATGGCATACGTTTTTTGTGTATAACAAACAAATAAAAAACACAAACATAAACAAATAGATATTATGTTAAAAATTAAATAATAATTATAAAAGTTTGCAAATAAATTAATTATTTAAATTATAAAAGGTTTTAATAAAAAAGTAAGTACTTCAAGTGAAAAATAAATTAAAATTGAATTTTTAAATAAATTTTGAGGTTATATGTAAATGAAAAATTGTAAATATAATAATATTATTTAATTTTTTTGATATAGAATAAATAATGTCAGACGATGAAGATTTGGTTTATGTTAAAAAACTAAAAACAGTACATTATGGATCACTTGAAGAGACAGAAAGAAGTAGATTAGCAGCAGCAGCAGCTGGTGATGATTCTGATGATGAAAAAGATGGCAATAATGATTTATCAACAGCTCAAGGTCCAAATTTTCATATATCAAATGAATATATGGAACTTGAAGATAATATGTCAAGTAGTAGACAAGCTGTACTTGAAGAATTTGAAAGAAGAAAAAAAGCAAGACAAATAAATGTATCAACAGATGATTCAGAAGTTAAAAAACATTTACGACAACATAGTGAACCAATATGTTTATTTGGTGAAGGTCCTGCTGATAGACGAACAAGATTACGTGAATTATTAGCAAGCCTAGGTGATGATGCTATTAAAAGAAAATATGATGAAGATAAACCATCACATCCAGTTGATAAAGATAGTGAAACAACATGGTATCATGAAGGACCAGATACATTACAAAATGCACGTATTTGGATTGCAAAATATTCATTACCACGTGCTAAAAAAAGATTAGATAATGCTAGAGATGAATTAGCATTACCAATTGCAATTAAAACAGCTAAAAGACAAGAATTATTAAAAAAATTAAATGCATTAAGTATATATAGTTCACAAATTGGTGATACAAGACCATTATCATATTGTCAATTTAGTCCAGATTCAAAAATACTTGCAACATCATCATGGACTGGTTTATGTAAACTTTGGTCTGTTCCTGATTGTGAACAGTTGAGAATTCTCAAAGGACATGCTTGTAATGTTGGCTGCATTGTATTTCATCCAAAGGCAACAATTACACAAGATGTTTTGGATGAAAATACAAGTCAAACTTGTGTATTAGCAAGTTGTGCAACTGATGGAACAGTTAAATTATGGGGTGGTGGTTTAGGTGAAACACCACTTGCTGAAATTGAAGGACATGAACCACATAGAGTATCAAGAATAGCATTTCATCCATCTGGTAGATTTCTTGGTACTTGTTGTCATGATTCATCATGGCGTCTTTGGGATTTAGAACAACAAACTGAAGTATTACATCAAGAGGGACATGCTAAAGCTGTACATTGTATTAGTTTTCAAATTGATGGTAGTGTTGTTGCAACTGGTGGACATGATTCATTTGGTAGAGTTTGGGATTTACGTACTGGACGTTGTATTATGTTTATGGAAGGACATTTAAAAACAGTATTTGGTATTGATTTTTCACCAAATGGTTATCATATTGCAACAGCTAATGAAGATAATACATGTAAAATTTGGGATTTAAGAAAACGTAGTTGTATTTATACAATACCAGCACATACTAATTTATTATCTGATGTTAAATATCAAAGAGGTGAAGGACAGTATTTAGTTACTGCATCATATGATGGAACTGCTAAAATATGGTCAAATAAAACTTGGCAACCACTAAAAACATTGCCTGGACATGATGGTAAAGTTATGTCTGTTGATGTTTCAGCTGATCATAAATTCATTGCAACAACATCCTATGATAGAACATTTAAACTTTGGGCACCCGAAACTTTACTGTAAGATATATTTTTTTTCTTCTTTTTCCTTTTATGTATATTTTTCTTTTTTTTTTTGTTTTGATAGACAACAATAAATTGTATTTTACAAAATATATATATATATTTTTTTTAACTGACAATGATAAATCAGCAATAATCTAGTTTATACTTTCAGAAAAAAATACTTGAAATTTATCAAGTGAAAAAAATAATATATAAATTTTAAAGTTTCAAAATCAAAAATTTTTTTTTTATTGAATCATATTTGAATTTTATATTATATCACCAAATAGTAAATTTGATTTTTTTTTTTTGATAAATTGTAACATATTTTTACACTTGATATAAAACGTTGTAAAACTTTATGAAAAACTTTTTTTTTTTTTTTCTTTTAATTTTATTTTGTGTAAATTTCAATTTTTTTTTATTTTTTTTTTCTTCATGTTTTTTAAGCTGGTAATAAAACTTTATTAATAATTTTTTTTACCTTGTGATTTATCACTTAAAAAATAATATATTAAATGATATAAAGTAAATTACAATTTCAACAAATAATAATACAACTTTTTTTTTTAGCACAAAAAAATATATACACACATAAAAATGTCTATAAAATCACAGGCATTATTAACTTGTTTTTTTTTTATTAAAAAAAAATTTAAAAATCATAAATGATAAATAGGTTTTTTTTTCTTTAAATTCAAATAATTCTACAAGTAGTTGGATAATATTTTTTTTAATTCAATCGATTGAAAGCGATTGATGGTCGTAAGTTCTTGGACCTCCTTCAATAAAATCTTCAACTGTATGCCCTTCACCATGAAGCACCCACTTGGTAGTTAAAAGTCCGTCAACTCCAACTGGTCCACGTGCATGAATACGTGCAGTTGATATACCAACCTAAGAAATAATAATAAACCAACAATTGTAAATAAATAAATATTTTAAATTGACTTTTAAGATCTTTTAAAAGTTTAAAAATCCATTTTAGTTTAAATGCACATACTTGAATAGCTTGAATAGCTTGCAAATGGAATACATTTAAATTTTTATAAAAATAAAGTAAATAAAATTACAAAAATAATAAATAATAAATGAGAATATATACAACATACCTCAGCACCTAAACCAAATCGATAACCATCAGCAAAACGTGAGCTTGCATTTGAAAAAACACATGCACTATCAACTTCACGTTTAAAATATGTTGATGTTTTTTCATTATCAGTTACAATAACATCTGTATGAGAACTTCCATATTTATGAATATGATTAATAGCTTCATCTAAATCATCAACAACTTCAATTGTACATTCAAGTGATCCATATTCAATTTTCATACTTTTTGCTGGTGGTGGTCCAAATGTCAATTGTTCTCTTAGCTTTGGTCCAGAATTAATTTTAACCTGAACGATAAATATAGTCATTCAAATTAAAGCTTATAAATTTAAATAAAAAAAGAAAAGTTTAAACATTTGTTTGAATATATAAATAAATATTAATTTAATGAGTTAACTAGCTAATAACATTGATTTTTTTATTTAAATTGAATGATAATAAATTAACTTACACCTTGTTTTTGTAGCATACTACATACATCAGTAAAAAATGAATTTTTCAAATGACATTCATGAAGTAATAATGTTTCCATTGCATTACATGCAGCTGGATAATCACATTTTGAATCTTTAATTATTCTCATTGCTTTATCTAAATCAGCATCTTTATCAATATAAACATGACAAATACCTTCAGCATGTCCTAATACTGGTATGTGTTTTGATTGTTCTTGTATTGTTCTAACAAGTTCTGAGCTACCTCTTGGTATAATAAGATCAATATGTTGATCCATTGATAATAAATCACTAATTTCTTCACGTGTTGATACAAGTGATATTGAATTTTTAGCATTAACTGTTATTAATGCTTCATCAACAATATTCATAAGACATTTATTACTATGCATTGCTTCTTTTCCACCTTTTAATAATAAACCATTTGCACTTGATATTGCTAATGCAGCAACTTGTGGTAAACTATCTGGTCTTGATTCAAATATAACTAGTAAAACACCAATTGGTACTGTTATTTGTTTTAATTCTAAACCATCTGATATTTTAGTACGTCTTAATACTCTTCCAACATTATTTAATGATGATTCAGCAATTTGACGTAAACCAATACTAAGTGATTTTAGCTTTGATGATGTTAATGATAATCTTGATAATAATGGTTTTGATAAACCATTTTTTTCAGCTTCTTCAATGTCTTTACGATTAGCATCAAGTATTTCAGTTTTTTTTGTTTGTAATAAATCAGCTAATGTTATAATACATGATGCACGTTGTTGTGGTGTTAATGCTTGTAATTGTCTTGATCCAATACGTGCATTTTCAGCAATTAAATCAATTGGTACTGATGGATTTGTTGTTTCAGTAAAAAATGTACCAATTTTTCTTCCTTCCATAATACTTTTAATAGCTTTTTCTTGTGTACCATTACATATAACAACAGATACACCACGATCAAGTGCCCATAATGCAGCATTAACTTTTGAATCCATTCCACCAGTTCCAACTTTTGATTTTTGTCCAAATTTAATTGTACCACGTAAATCAGAAGTAAATGTATGTAGCATTTTAGCACCATCTTGCCATGGTGGTAAATTATAAATACCATCAACATCAGACATTAATATTAATAAATCAGCTTGTACTTCAGCAGCTAACATTGCTGCTAATGAATCATTATCTTTTATTGATATACCACGACGACCACCACCACCAGCAACTTCTTCATCAGCTTGTGGTGGTGGTGATACAGCATCATTTGTATTTATTATTGGTACAATATTTAAACTAATTAATTCACTCAATGTACTAAATAAATTTTTACGTGTTTCTTCATTATAAAAATCTGGTTTTGTCACAAGTACTTGAGCAATTTTAACACCATACTGAGCAAACATTGCATCATAAAGTGACATTAAACCAGATTGTCCAACTGCTGCTGCTGCACGAGGCTCCAATAGTGTTACTAAAATTATAATTTATATATTATCAGGTCATTATTATTTTTATTATTATTTTAATCGATCAATAAGTAGTTGGGACATGTTATTTTTTCAACAAAGAAAATGCAACTTTATATTGAATTTTTTAAAGCTAACTTTATGAAGTTTTTTTTTTTATTTTTATCTTTATTAATTTCTACAACACTTTGAGGAAAAAAAAAAATCAATTATGCAGACTTTTCTTTGTTCATTGAATGCTCTTCATTATTATACAACTACTTTTGTAAAATATCTTCAAACATCAATGAAAAAAAAAGTACTTTTTAAAAGTTTTTTTAACAGTTTTTTTTTTATTTTATTATTATAATTTTTTTTTCATTTATTTTAAAGTAATGAAAAAAAAAAAAAAAAAA
>MKYW01000007.1:3135126-3148486 GCA_015776835.1 Aphidius ervi
TTTTTTTTTTTTTTTTATATTATAGGTATATAGATTCTGTTTTTTTTTGTCATCTTCATTTTTCCCTTATGGCGTTCTCATCTACTACTGAAGACACCAATTTATTATCGGTATATATATATTTTTTTTTTTTTCGGAATATCCTCAATCTTTTTTGGACGGTCTAAAAGAGTAGAAAATTTCCCAATGGAATAGATAAATTACAGGCTTATATTATATACTGTATATAAACTAAATGACGAAAAAGAAAATATATTCTTAATTTATTGTATGAGATTTAAATTAATACAGTTGGGTAAAAAAGTAATGTTGATGTTGAGGATTTAATTTTTAATGTTTATAATTATTAAAAAAAAAGATATTATTTGATTTATTATTTTTTTTATTTTAGGGCTTTTGGAATTTTTCTGAGTTTTTTTTGAATAAAAAAAAAATAAATAGAGTGGCCTTTTGAAAATAGAGATAATTAATTTTCTAAAAAATATATATAAATTTTTATTTTATTGATTGTAAAAAAAATCAGGGAAATATTTAAATTGAATTTTTTTATTTATTTTTAAAAACTTAAAATTTTCTATTTTCACAAATTTAAATTGTTATTATTTTATGAAAAGATTTAAATTTAGTATAATATGGGGCATTATTAAACTAAAAATTTATACATTTATTAATTATTTTAAAATTAATTTTATTATTTTTAACAATGTCATTAAATAGTTACCCTAAAATACAAAAGATAACAAAATTAATTTTAACAGCTATATCGATTGACTAACAAAATTGAATTTATTTTTAAAATATTATTTTTGTTAAATTGAGAATGACTCAATTAACAACTTGACGTGGTTCACATAAAGTTTTTTTAAAATTTTCATGATTAAAATAGCTCGCTTGAAATACGAAAATACAAAAATAAAAAAATAATGAACATGCATTTTTTATTTTTAAAAAGTAAAATTCTAAATAGAATTATTTTTCTAGTACAGAGTTTGACAAAATAATCCATAAAATTCTACTTTAAATACCATTTTTTTTTTCAATAATTTAAAAAGCAAATAATTTTTTAAATTTAAAAAAAAAACTAAATTTTTAAAATCACTGTAATATTCATGTAACCAAAATGCCTGTAAAAACAAGCTTACGATTATTAAAATAAAGTGAAAAAAAAAAAAATAGCAAAAAAATAATAAAATAACAACAAAAGAAAAGGTAAGAAAAATATATACACTTTTATCCTTTGTCTTTATTATATTTTCATTTTATCTCCCTCATGACCACGCAGTACTATGAAAATCTCTTTTTTTATATATTTTTTTTTCATCCCTTCAGAGTTCCTTATTGTTCATTCCAATTTTACTTGGCTCAACGTTAAAATGACAAGGGTTTGACCCGGAAAATTTTACTCTTCTTTTTGTTATTATTTACTTGGCTTTTACTTTACCCGGATTTTATGAAACCTGTCTATTAAATAAAATAAAAAATATGAAAAACTATCTTATCCTGTTTCTTGAACGGTACTCACGGTTCACCAAATCTTGTCAATTTTGCAGTTCTGACTTTTTAAAAATTTTTTTTTTTACGTTTAAAGTTTTTTTATAATAGACTATCAATATATTTTTTATTACTATCATTTTTTTTTATTTTATATATACCTATATATTTATTTACAAGCTGAATGAACGGATATATAATATTTAACTGATTTTATTTTATTTTATTTTTTTTGAACTGTTTTGTACCGATTCAAAGGTGTTTTATATACAAGAAAAAAAAAAAAAAGAATTTATATAAATGAAAAATAGATAGTTAACTGAAAGAGTTTGTATTTTTTTTTTTTTATTATTGAAAATAGATTGAATTGATCATTTGAAGTTGAAATGAAATATCAATGAATGAGAATTTACTCGAGTAAAAATCAAATTAGTTGAATAAATTTTATAAAACTTTTATAATTTTTTTTGACAGTCTTTGTTATAAAGTAAAGATTAATAATATTTTATATTGAATAAACAATAGATTAAAATGAAGTAAAAAAAAAAATTATTCTCATCATTCCAATTAAAAGTTGATAAAAAAAAAAAAGATAAAATATCAAACAAAATTCAAGAAAGTTTGTAGAAATAAATTGAGAAAAAATAAAAATTAAATTCAAGGAGGTTGAATAAATGTCCAAAAAAGTTTTTTTTAACAAACTGAATGGATTAGTTTTTTTCTATGCTGAATTTTGTATAGAAAAACTAGAGAAAAACCGATAAAAAAAATCATAAAAAAGTATGAATAAAATGTGCTTGTGTATATACATGGAAAAAATATTTATCTTTACATGTGATTGATAAAAAAAAAAAAAATTTATCCATCAGTGCATTTACGAGTAAAAAGGATAAGTGCAATTATTTTTTTTTTTTTTAAATACTAAAAATCTCGAGTATAAAGTTTAAAAACTAAAAAAAAAAAATTAAACAAATATTAAAATTAAATATTATTTGAAAAATAAACTCATCAAACAATTTTTATTTCAGGTAAATAATATTTTACCATATTTTTTTTTATTATCAATCAAACAAAAAATATTTAAATTTTATTGACATTTTTTTAAAAGCATGTGGTACAGCACAACCAACCCAAGAAAATATTAATTTTTCAAAAAAAAAAAAAAAATCCCCAAGATGTTAAAAATAAGAAAAAAATAATAATTTTCTTTGAAGTTTATATTTTTTTAATAATAAAACACAAGAAAAGTAGCCATAAAACATTGTAAAAAAAAAAGAAATAGAAAATATTTGCATATTAATTTTTAAAACTTTAAAAACATCCATGCATTTTTAATAAAATAAAATTTTAATATTAAAAATAATTTTTAATTATCATAAATATATATTAAATAAAACTACATGAAAATAAATAAATTAATTAATTTATAATATAAATAAAAATAATAATAATAATAACAAGGCTGATAATTGAAAAGGCAATTACAACAAAAAGTCAGACGAGTAAAAAGTTATTAACTAAGTGTGCCTGAGGGTTGAGAAATAAATAAAAAAATAAAAAAAAGGGGTGAGAATACTCGAGTACCTTACTTGAGAAAAAGCATCATAAAAAGGGATTCGTTATCTCTTTGAAAAAAAATTTAGTATATGATTACAAACTATGAGTTGGCTTGCGGGCATTTGATATATTTTTTAATTTTTATAAAATTTATTTGAGCTCAATTTTTTCTCTATACTTTTGGCACAACTCTATACTGTATATATCTTAATTATTAATATTATTATAGGGAGAGCAAGGGAGAGAATATAGCTATATACATGAAAATGCAGTGGTGCAGGCCAGCTGATGTTGTCAGATAAGTGAATATATAGACATCACTTGTAATACTATATACAAAACCGGTGGTTAAATGTTGATATACATGTATAATAGTGATGTGTGCAACTGTGCAAAACTTGCAAGGATATGTATATAAGCTAAATGATGAGGTGAAATTATGGAAACCAAGTTACAACCCCTAGACAGATTTGCTTCCGCCCAGCGTAATATAACTTCAAAACTCTCAAATCTTAACCATCAATTCACGTCAACTTTCAAGTTGTTATATTTATTCTAATTATCATATTTACTTTTTTTAATTTGTAGAATTTTATAAGGGAAATTAAAATATATATACACGATATTCTATAATAAATTAAGATGCATATTTTTTTTTTGAATAAATTTCGTGGTAAATATGTAAATTAAATATTTTTAAAATTTATTTCAACAACAGGTTTTTAATATTTTTGTGAAATCAATTCGTTTATTGAATTTTAAAATAATATTATGTTCGAGAAAGGATATTTTAATATGTATTGAGAATTAATTAAGTTTTAAAATATTTTTTTATTTTTTTTAATATTTATGAAATTCAATTTATGAATTGGAAAAATTTGGGGTGAAGAAAATTTAAATACACTTGTTAATATTTAAAATTTAAAGTTAAAATATTTTATTTTTTAATGCGATTGTTTGCTTAGTTCAAAAGAATATCCTAATTTTTTTATTAATAAAAAATTTTTTGATATAAATTTGTTTATTATTATTTCTTATAAGTCTTATTTATAATATTTAAAAATTTATAAAATGAAAATTTATCAATATATAATTTTTAATTCATATTTATTTTTTTACATAATCTTATATTTTTTCGGAAAATTAATTACAACATTATCCCCCATATTTGAACATGATAATATAAATTTTTAATTAAATAAATATACACGTCCATAAAAAGAGGAAAAAAAAAAAAAAAAAGGTATCGTTAACAATATATAAAAAGATTTCTTTTTTTTTACAAATTTTTATAAGAGCTCTTTAACGAATTTTAGCTCAAGCACCCAATAAAATTCCGCGCAGTTGGTTTTTCTCATCGCTTAAAAGCCAAAAGCAACTGGATATTTCATGGTCGAGAAAAGCCAAAGGTTACACTCAAGTCCAAGCTCATAAATGCAATATACAATGTATATACATACATACATAATATTTAATGCAAAATAAGATATAAAAAATAAATAAATAAAACAAGCGACAAAAATATATATATATATATACAAATAAAGATAGTAACCACACATAGATAGCAACATGTGTATATAGGATTTTGTGGTGATCCAGTGTACTCAAAATTGCTTTGCACATATATATACATATTATTAACAAGCTATCAAAGTGGAATCAGACAGAGGAGGATGTACTGTTGAATTTACCTAAAGGCATATATAATATGTATCCCCACACACACATACACACAAAGACATACATAATGATTTTATACCCCTAACGAATAGACATATATATATTTTGTGAGAATTTTGTGGTCAATTGTGAGTGTACGCTCGAAGAACACGATCGACACGCGGTTAGAAATTCAATGTCGTATCATGTGGCAATTCCCAAATCACCAAAATTCTCTCTCATATTCTCCTTCTATTCTCTCTATATATATATACATATGTATATATAGTATTTTATAGATAGATATAGTATCATTGAATGAAACCCTCCCCCGGGAATCACAAATGAGTTTCATGGATGAATTCAACCGACTTTGATAATCGACTTTGGACCTCGATGGCGTTTCGATGTAATTTACCAACATATATATATTGTACAAGCAAGCAAACGTTTATTTCTCTCTCTTTCTCTTTTCATCTCGATCTCTGTCTTTTTCAACTTGTATATATATATGGCTAATGCCAGCACAGGACATTGCATTTTGATTTGAATTCATCGATCAAGATCCAACGTGATCATCTAACTTTGTTATAATTATTATATCTACGTGTAATCATATCAAAATATAATTGACCAAGTTATTTAATGCCCTGTTTAAACATTTAACTGTTTAAATATTATATCATGTTAATTTATTTCAATTATTATTATTATTAGTTGAAATGTTTTTTTGAAATAAGTTTGTTGGGGTTTGTGAATTTTACAATCGAAATTTTGATATCATTAAAAGCATTTATACACGGCCCCTATATGAATATAATCAAAATTTAAAATACACTTGTATATTTTTGTATATAATTGACAATGTCATAAGGGTAGAAAAATATTGTAGGTATTATTATATTTTTTATGATGATGTATATAATTTATAAAATTCAGGGAAAAGTCACGGAATAATATGAAATTTGTAGATATATATTTGTTCGGTGGATAATTATTTTTTTTATTAATTTTTTATATACTCATGGTTGTAAGGTTTGGATGTATTTTAAGTATGGAATTTTATATCGTGAAATTTAAACCGAGTTGATATAATATATCGACATAAAATCGATAAATATAATGTGACGGGTTATATATTGTTTTAAATTTACTTGGAAATTGTTAAGGATTATATTTTCTTATTGGATGTATTATAGTGTAAAATATTATGTCACAAGCAATAATAAAATAAAATTTATTATTGTGAAATAAAAATGTTACACATGTTGGGTAAATAGTGTAATTAAATTCAATATTGTATATTATTTACACGCGGGTTACTGGATAATATATTATGATTATAATAATCAATGATTTACATTTATGAATACCTACATATTGAATATTTCATTTACAAAATTACATTGAAATTTTCGTACGTATTGTTTTGTAATATTAATTAGTTGATTAATTATAAAAATTTATATGGAAAACAAGCTATACAGATTTTATGCAATATATTAAAAATAATAATAAAAAAAAAATCATAATGGTATTTTAAAAAATCTATGTGAATAATTCTTTTTTGTTTTATGTTTTTTTTCATTTTTGTTTATTTAAATTTTTTGTATTTTATAGAAAAAAAAATTAACTAGTTTGGCACTTGTACACAAACACTGATATTATATACGAATTTTCATGGAAAAATTATCAAAAAAGATAAAAAGAGTTATCCAGCTGATGTTTGAGGCAAATATTTTCTGGCGTAAACCATGTGCGTAATTCACAGGGTCTACACTAGATTATGTTTGACTCAAACCGAATATGATTTAGGAAATTGCATGATTAACATCACACAAGAAAGGACACAAGTACTGCATTGACCGAACCTTTGGTGGAACTGAGGATTTGAACTCGATTCTATTGGAATTGATAGCTGGACCCTTGTCAACTTGACCATCGGCTAACTCAATGAACCCAAAAAAATAATTATACTTTATTATTGATTTGAAAAAAAATTCAACACAGTATATTATTTATACGCGGGTTACTAGATAATATATAATGATTATAATAATCAATGATTTGAATTTATAAATACATGTTGAATATTTTATTTACAAAATTACATTGATGTAATAGTACATATTGTTTTGTAATATTAATTAGTTGATTAATTATAAAAATTTATATGGAAAACAAGCTATACAAATTTTATGCACTATATTAAAAATAATAATAAAAAAAAATCATAATGGTACTTTAAAAAATCTATCTGAATAAGTTTTTTTTGTTTGAATTTTTTATCATTTTTGTTTATTTAAATTTTTTGTATTTTATAGACGAAAAAATTAACTAGTTTGGCACTTGTACATAAACACTGATATTATATACGAATTTTCATGGAAAAATCATCAAAAAAAATAAAAAGAGTTATCCAGCTGGTGTTTGAGGCAAATATTTCCTGGCGTAGACTATGTGCGTAATTCACAGGGTCTACACTAGATTATATTTGCCTCAATTTATATATAAATTAAAAATAATCGTTGAAACCAATTTCTTAGCGTCAATTAGAATCAACTAATAAACGAAAACCAAGATGCACCTGACATCTAGGCATTAGTAACATCATTAGGATTTGAACTCGCATTCATGAGAATCAGAAACAGGGCTTTTATCAACTTGACCATCAGCTAACTGGATGAACTCAAGAAAAAAATTATACTTTATTATTGATTTGAAAAAAAATTCAATATTTTATATTATTTATACGCGGGTTACTGGATTATAATAATCAATGATTTACATTTATAAATACATACTGAATATTTCATTTACAAAATTACATTGAATGTTTCGTACATTGTTTTGTGTTATTAATTAATTAATTAAATAATTTGTATGGAAAACAGGCAACCGATTTTACGCACTATATTAAAAATAATAATTAACAAAAAAATCATAATGGTATTTTTAAAAATCTATCTAAATAATTTTTTTTTTTATTTTAATTTTTTATCATTTTTTTTTATTTTAATTTTTTGTATTTTATAGAAAAAAAAATTAACTAGTTTGGCACTTGTACACACACACTGATATTATATACGAATTTTCATGTAAAAATTATCAAAAAAGATAAAAAGAGTTATCCAGCCGGTGTTTGAGGCAAATATTTCCTGGCGTAGACCATGTGCGTAGTTCACAGGGTCTACACTAGATTATATTTGCTTCAAACTCAAGATGTTATCACAGTTGGAACATTTGTGCCACGAGTCATCGTTCGATTAAAGAGTCGGTATAATTAAGCATAAAGATGAAAGTGGTTCTAACCAGGATTTGAACTCGATACCGATAGACTGATAATCACAGGGCTCTTGTCAACTTAACCATCAGCTAACTCGATGAACTCAAAAAAATAATTATACTTTATTATTGATTTGAAAAAAAATTTAATATTGTATATTATTTATACGCGGGTTACTGGATAATATATAATCATTATAATAATCAATGATTTAAATTTATAAATACATATTGAATATTTTATTTACAAAATTACATTGAATGTTTCATCCATTGTTTTGTAATATTAATTAGTTAATTAATTAATTAAAATATTTGGTATTTTAAAAAATCTATATATGAATCATTTGTTTTGTTTGTTCAAATTGATTATATTTTTTAGAAAAAGAAATTAAATAGTTTGGTACTTGTACACACACACACACACTGATATAATATACGAATTTTCATGAAGAAATAATCAAATTATTATGAAAATAAATTTGAATAAAAAAAAAAATTAATCCTCCTATCCTTTCTCTATTATAAAAAAAACAGTTGTCATCGATAATTGTGAGAGAGAGATAGAATATGTGTAAATGTGTTGCATTATCTTTTCTTTAAAAAAGATAAAAAGAGGTATTCCTCTTTTGAGGTGTTTGATTTGAGGCAAATATTTCCTAGTGTAGATCAAATGCGTAGTTCAATGGTCTATACTAGATTATATTTGCCCCAAACACTAGAAGGCACCAGTTCCAACTTCCAATAACACGGAATGATGAGAAGTTGGGCCGTAATGTAGATGAAGATGGAGGATTTGAACTCTATACCACACGCACTATAGGCAGGGCTCTTATCAACTTAACCATCAGCTTACTCAAGGAACTCAGAAAAATAACTATACTTTATTATTGACTTGAAAAAATATATTCAACTTAAATTTAAATTATTCATATTATGTCACTGCATTTACTCTTGTATAATTAAAAATGATGGATAAAAAAAAAACAATACATAAATATTTAAAAAAAAAAATTAAAATAATAAAATTAAACTAATTGATATTAATGATGTAGAAATTTTATTATCTTTATTATCAATTGCAAGTATTAAGGTTGTGAATATGCTAATGCCATAAATTACATTTTAAAAAATAAATTAAATAAATTAATATTAAATATTCTAAAGAAAATTAAAAAAAAAAAAAAATGATAATTTAATTAATAATAATATGTTGTAATTGAGAAAATAAAAAAAAAAAAAGATTTAATTAAAATTTCCGTGTAACATATCGCGTTTCTTGTAATATGATAAAAAAAAAAAAAAATTATAAATATTCCGAGTGAAAATTAAAAATCATTATTTAATTATTTTAAATAATTATAATAATGCCACCCCTAATTTGTATCAAATAAATATAAAATCGGTAAATAATTAAAAAGAAATATATATACATTAATTAATTTCAAGAATCTTCATCAAGTCATCAATTAAAAAAAAAATATATATATATAAAATAAAAAATACGATGTTAAAAATATAATTACATATATAAAATTAATTATTTTTTGTTTTATAATTATGTTATTAGTTGGAGAAAATATAAAAAAAAAAAATGAATGCCAGTGGTGAATCAGCTGGTACAATGACAACAGTGGTAGACTACGATACTGGTGGTTGTCCTTCTCCAGAGAATGAAAATGGTTCAACAATGGAAGCATGGGAAGCAGCAGCTGCCTCTTTAATCCTCGGCTTTTTAGTACTGGCAACAGTACTTGGAAATGTTCTTGTAATTTTATCAGTTTTCACCTACAGACCACTAAGAATTGTACAAAATTTTTTTATTGTATCACTTGCTGTTGCTGATTTAGCTGTTGCAATTCTAGTTGAACCGTAAGTTGTTTTTAATTATCATACAATTTGTATAAATGACACCACAATATATATTGATGATTATTATTTTATTTTCTTTAAATTTGTTGATAGATTTAATGTTGCATATCTTGTATTGGGTAAATGGATGTTTGGTATTCATCTTTGTAAACTTTGGTTAACATGTGATGTACTATGTTGTACAGCAAGTATATTAAATTTATGTGCAATTGCACTTGATCGTTACTGGGCAATAACAGATCCAATAAATTATGCTCAAAAAAGAACCCTAAAACGTGTACTTGGTACAATTGCTGGTGTATGGATATTATCTGGTATTATTAGTTCACCACCTTTAGCTGGTTGGAATGATTGGCCAGAAGAAATTGATCCTGGTACACCATGTCAATTAACAAGAAGACGTGGTTATGTTATATATTCATCACTTGGTTCATTTTTTATACCATTATTATTAATGAGTCTTGTTTATCTTGAAATATTTCTTGCAACACGTAGACGTTTACGTGAACGTGCACGTCAAAGTCGTCTTGGTGCTGTAACATCAACACGTCATAAAAATGATAATGATGATGCTGAAGAATCAGTTAGTAGTGAAACAAATCATAATGAACGTTCAACACCACGTATACATGCTAAAACAAGTCTTGTTGTTATTGATGATGATGCTGCAACTGAAGTTACTGTTAGTTGTCATGATACATTAAAAAAATCATCAAGTCATCCACGTAGACATGGTGTATCTGGTGCTGGTGGTGGTAATGGTGCAACAACATCAACAACTGTTTATCAATTTATTGAAGAACGACAAAGAATATCATTATCTAAAGAAAGACGTGCTGCAAGAACACTTGGTGTTATTATGGGTGTAAGTATATATTTATAATTTTTTTTAATTTAAATTAATTAATTTTATAGTTTAAATATTTTTATTATTTATTATTAACAGGTATTTGTTGTATGCTGGTTGCCGTTCTTTCTCATGTATGTTATTGTACCATTTTGTACAGTATGCTGTCCATCAGATCAAATGGTTTATTTTATAACTTGGCTGGGTTACGTTAATTCAGCTTTGAATCCTCTTATTTATACAATATTTAATCTTGATTATAGACGTGCATTCAGACGGCTATTACATATTCACTGATTCAATTAAATATTCATTTGTATAGCCAGGCTGAACTTTATTTAAAACTGATTGTTCAATGGATTTCTAGGTGACATAAAATCAAGTTGAACGACTTTTTTTTTTTTCAAACACAATATCTATAATTTAATCTTACTTTTCATATATACACACTGCAAGATTATTGATGGTCTTGAATTTTTCACAAAATTACATGTTATATATTCAAGATATTATCGAAAAATTTTATCATTTTAAAATTTCGAATTTCTACGGTGACGTATACTCACTCAAAAATCATACTATTATTATTTTCATTTTTTTTTTTATCATAATCAAATTTATTACCTCTTTTTTTTGTATATTTTTTGTATTTATTTATCACTGCATAAAACTCAAAATAATATATTTAGAAAAATAAAAAAAAAATAAAATTCTCATAGGTGTTTCTTCATCACTTGCTGATCAATAAATATTATTTTATTATTATTTTTTCAATATACTTTCAATATTGTTATTTATATTTTTTTTTCTTTTTATAAATAAAAAAAAGAGTAAATATTGATCAGTGAGTGTTGGCTGCGGGCAACACCGTTGGTGAATTCGCTCGAATTATAATTGATCGCTGGGCCGGAACTTTAGCTTGAGTTTATATCGATGAGTTTCGGGTATGCTGTTGTTTCGAAACAATTATATATATATATATAATATATATATAAAGTACAAAATTTTAGTAGAATACAACAATTGGCAAATCTATAAAACACAATTCAAAAGAGATCCCTCGAGATTTATATATATAGTTATTATAAATAAAATGTATAGTAGTTGAAACTTAATGTGCAGAAAAGAACCAAGTCCATTGTTATATTATCTTTGTTTAAATATATAATTATAAATAAATATTAAATAATGAAAATTAATGTGAAGCTTTTAAGCGCGAAAGAGTGACGCGCATTTTGACTAGACGAAATATAAATTAATGAATATATTTCAGTCAGAGTAATGAGTATTATTTTAAAATATATATCTATATACGTGTTATAAAAAATAAAAACAGGAACAAATTAGAATAATAAATATTATTATTATTATTATAAATAAAGAATAACAATAAAATAATGAAGAATTTTTTTTTCTACAAAAAGAAAAGAAACTAGAAAAATTGACCAACATTTCAAATTAGTTGTATTATTATTTATTATAGATGATTATATTGTTGAATGTGTATTCATAAATTAATATGCAGTTTATGTCCGTGTGTGTGGGTGTGTTTATGAGTAGTTTGTTTTTTTTTTTTTTTAAATTAAAACACAGTACTTTGGCTGGAGGGTATTTTTTATCCTTTGAACTGTTTTATATATTTTTTTTATATTTTTTTTTTTATTTCATGTGCAATACTATACTGCACAGAATTTTTTTTCACAATACGATCGAGAAAAAAATGCGGAAATTGCGCGGAAATTGAACGACTTGAAAGTGGTGTGTGCAATGGTTGTTGAGAAAAAAGGATAAAGGGACTGAAGGGGACGAGTAATGATAAAAAAAACAATAGTAAAGAAGAAAAAATATATTATTTATGGAAAATGAAAAATAGATTTCACGCACTATATAATAAACAAAAAAATCATAATGGAATTTTAAAAAATATATTTGAATAATTTGTTTTGTTTTTTAATTTTTTTTTATCATTTTTATTTATTCAAATTTTTATTTTATATAAAAAAAAATTAACTAGTTTAGCACTTGTACACACACACTGATATTATATACGAATTTTCATGTAAAAATTATCAAAAAAGATAAAAAGAGTTATCCAGCTGGTGTTTGAGGCAAACATTTCCTGGCGTAGACCAATGTGCGTAGTTCACATGGTCTACACTAGATTATATTTGCCTCAAACTGACGACTCTTTATCAGTCGCAGTATCTTACTTCGACGAAGGAAAGTCAACGTACTATTAAACCGTCACCCTCATTAACGAAGTACAACGAGATTTGAACTCGATTCCAATAGAATATAAAAACAGGACTTTTGTCAGCTTAACCATCAGCTAACTCGATGAACCCAAAAAATTAAAAAACTTTATTATTGACTTGAAAAAAAATTCATCTTAAATTTAAATTATTCATTATGTCACTGCATTTACTCTTGTATAATTAAAAATGATAGATAAAAAAAAAATACATATAAATATAAAAAAAAATAAATTAAAATAATAAAATAAAATTAATTGATATTAATGATGTAGAAATTTTATTATCTTTATTATCAATTGCAAGTATTAAGGTTGTGAATATGCTAATGCCATAAATTACATTTTAAAAAATAAATTAAATAAATTAATATTAAATATTCTAAAGAAAATTA
>MKYW01000007.1:3210274-3234794 GCA_015776835.1 Aphidius ervi
AAATAAATAAATAATCCACATGAAATATTTTGGGTCACATGATTAATTTTTTTACTCAGCAATCAAGTCAAATTCCATCAGTGCAAAAATGTTTGATCGTTGACATTGACCTGATCCAAAAACAACTTGGTTTTATTTGGCATAAAAAAAAAAAAAACCAGTTTATCATGTCGAAAATGAATGGTTATATTTTTTATTATAAACAACAAACTATAATAAAATTAAATTATTTGATAAAATTAATTAATTATATTTTTTTTTTTTTATTATTTTTTAGAATGATTACTATCTACCACATAGATCAGCTTGGTCAAGAGTACCACCACCACCCTCATCAAAAAAAAGCAATGAAAATAAAACATGGAAAATTGGAAGTGCAGTTCTTGTTGTTTCAGGATTAATTGTTCTTGTTGTTGTTCTTGCAATTGCCGGGCTTGCATTATGGATGGGAGGTATATATAAAATTTAAAAAAATAAAAAACTTGAAAAATTAAATATTACTTCAATAAATATAAAATTTAAAATATAAATACGAAAAAAAATAATGTTAATTAATTTAATAATAACATGAAATTTTTAATTTATTTTTATTTATATTTAAATTTTATTTATCCATTAATTATCAACATTTGAAAATTGCTAATTATTAATTTTTTAATTTTTCTTACAGCAATGCGTTCAGACATAAAAAATTGTAAGTCAAAATATTTAATAGATATTTTAATAAATTTTATAAAACCCTAATACAATTCAAGTAAGTTTATATATATTTATTTATTTTTTCCAGCATCAATTGGATTTTCTTGCAGCTTAAGAATAGCTCGAGGAGAAAAATACAATCCAATGTTAAAATTAAACACCAGCATGGTGTTTCGTGAGATGGAACGCAAGTACAAAAACATCGTGAGTTATCATATTTGTTATGCTTTATTTTATCCATAAAAAAATATAATTTACAACAATAAAAAATAATATTTTTCTTATAAAGTATACAGCATTACTAAGCTCATTCGTAGAACGAGTTATTTCATGATAATGCCAAGTCAGCAAATGACTTTAAAAAAAAATATATAAATGAAAGAAAAAAAAAAAACTGGTGTTTAAATGAAAAACTCAAAACAAAAAACCACTGAATGAAATTCATAAAAAAAAATATATATATTTTTTCCTGATTATTTTAGTTTGAGTTGCTGTTCAGAAGAAGTGTCCTTGGATCTTGTTTCAAGCAGACATTAATAGATAGATTTGAGAATGGAACGCTCAAGGTTTTCTTTAGATTATACCTGGACAGAAGGAAGATACCAAGATCCATCACAAATGTCGAGGATACTATACAGGATATTATTGCTAAAGAAACTTACTCAACAACGTCATTATTCAAAGATATGGAACTAGACTTGACGAGTATTTCAATAAGACGTAAGCCATATCATATTCAAATAATTTTAACTAACAAAAAAACATGATAAACAAATTGTTATTTAATAAAATAATTATATTTTTCAATAGGTATTAATGCTGAGTCATCAACAGCTCGAACACAAAAGCCAAATATATCACAACAACGTAACACAATGATAACTAAAAATGGTTTATTACGACCAAATAAAACAAGTCCACTTTTATCAACACAAATACAAAAATCAAAACCATCTAAAATTGAACCAAATGAAGCTGATATTGATTTTACAAATATTCCAACAATTCAAGGATCTTATCAAGCTACCAAACTTAATTTAACAAATGATGCTCAAAAAAATAACATTAAAATTAATACAAATGGAAATTATACAACAACAACAACAACGACGACGACTGCAAGAAGCAATTTATCAATAAATGAAACAATGTTTAGTGACAATAATAAATCAGTTGATGATAAAATAGAAACATCAACAACTTCAACAACAATTATACCAGTTAAAAAAATATCAACTTCAAGTACAGTACCTTCAACAACAACATCAATCAAACAAAATGATGAATTTGAAAAATTTTCTCATCCATCTTTTGAAGAATCTCCATGGCGTCCAATAATTCCAAATTATTCTCATACAGAATCAATATTTTTATCACAAAATTCAACAACAATTTCATCAATTGTCAGTCAAACAAATTTACCAGAAAATATTAATTCAAAAAATAAAGATAATTTAGAATATGGAATAGTTGAAACAACTGAAAAGTTAAATAATCATGATGATAACATTTTAAGTACAACAAATTTATCATTGGATGATGATTTAAAATTTAATTATGCTACAATTAGTATTGAGACTGATTTTCCTCATGATCGTATTGTTCCTGAAGAAATGATTAATTTTCGACCAAATGGAAAATTTAAAAATAAAATTCCAAGTATTGATGATGCAAGTAAATTTGATATTGATAGACATCCAGATATCGAAATATCTGGACATTTACCTGAAGAAACATTTGATATACATTTAAAAACATTTCCAGGTTTATCAAAAACCTCAGAGACACCTAAAAATGCTACAAATGATTATGGAAAACGTGATAAACCAGTTGAATCAACTCAAACTGTTTTAGATGAAATAAAAAATAAAAATATTGATGCAATTGATGAAATTGAAATGTCAAAAATATTTGATAAACCAGAAGAGCTAAAAATATCTGGAATTGGTATTGCTGAGCCAGTTCTTGAGCATGAAATTGATATTGAGTCACGAAATAAATTTTCTGATATTTTAGCAATTGATAATATTGATGATAAAAATAAAAATGATAAAAATATACAACAACAAATTGTTTCACCATTTTATACTAGTTATAGAACACCAGAATTAAATGGTTTTATTAAACCAAGTATCATTGATAATCCAGGAACACTTAAACCATTTAAACATACAATTCCAGTTGATAAAATTAATTCTAATACTGATTCATTGAGTTTGATTAATCATCAAAATGAACAAGCTGTTACCAAAAATACAGGAGACATAATTGAAAATAATAAAGATGATTTAATATTACCAGATTTTCATGATAAAACATTTGATACCAAAGAGAATCATGATACAAAAAAAATTATTGAAACATCAATGAATCCGTTGGACTTGAAATTACATGAATTATCAACTGAAAATCCAAATAATTTAACATTAATTATTGATAATGAAAATTCATCAAATCCAATAAATAATTTTTCAGCTATTGAATCAACAAGTCCTTTAATAAATACAACATTCATTGAAGTTGTTACTGTTAAACATAAACCAGTATTGTTTGAGGATGAATCATCAATGTGGAAAATTGGAAATGAATCAACAACAGAAGCTGGAATAAAAACTTACAATGACACATTAAAAGCAAATATTGTCAAAAGTATTGTAACATTAGCACCAACAAAAAGTAATTCTGGTGTTAATAGACCAATAAGACCAAGGCCAATAATTGAAAATGATAAAGTAACACGTGATCTAATTGACAATACCAAAACAAATGATAATCATTCTTTAATTGAAGGTGGTACATTATTACAAAATATATTTGGTTCACGTGATTTGGTAAAGCCTTTGTTGAATCAACAAAATCATCATGATGATAATAATAAAAATATAAAAAGTATTGTTGAAGTTGTAACGTCAATAAGTACAAAAGTTTCAACAAAAACTAAATCAAATAGCAATATTTTGTTATCATATAATGTAACAAATTCAACATCAAAACCACAAGTTAATTTTCAACATACAAAATTAATAAATGATGAAAATTTACAGCAAGAAAATACAAAACAACTACGTAATTTTGAACAAATAAATCCTGGAGTTAATAATGAACAATTATTGTATGAAAAATTGAAGAAATTTGCTGAAATAAGAAGAGATAATGAATCAAGTTTAGGTGAAAATAAAAATTCAACAAAATTTATACCATTAAAATATGAAAATGATGATGATGATGATGATAAAATAAATATTCAATTTGATAAAATAAAAGAATGGGCTAATGTTTCAACAGGTAATAAAACAATCAAAGCATTTAATGACAATGAAAATTCATCATTGAGTAGAGATGGAATTGAAATATTAACAAAAACACTTCACAAAGTTGATGATATAAAATCAACAACTGAAAAAATGCCAACAACAACAACAGCAACAGAATGTTTAACTGGATTTTTATGTAATGATGGTAAATGTCTTCCAGCAACTGGTAGATGTAACATGTTGGGTGAATGTTTAAACTCTGAAGACGAAGCAAATTGTACATGTGCTGATTTTTTAAAGACTCAATTATTAGTACATAAAATTTGTGATGGTATATTAGATTGTTGGGATTATTCAGATGAAGAAAATTGTGATTGGTGTACAAAAGGACAATTTGTATGTGGAAATAGTCAATTTTGTGTTGATCAAGGAAAAGTATGTGATGGTACATGGGATTGTCCAAGTGGTGAAGATGAAAAAAAATGTGCAGCATTAATTGAAGATGATAAAAATCATGATAATAAAACATTTGATAATTTAAATGATAAAATAAACAATAAACGATATGATGGAAAAAATATATGGAGTAAAATTGATGATAATTTAAATCGAAAAATTATAAATACAGATGATAAATTATTATTTGAAACAACAACAACATTAAAAATAATTTCTGATGATGTTGATGATGATGATAATTCAAAAATACAAATGGATTATTTAGATAAAAATGTTAAAGTTGTTGGTAGAGAAATATCATCAAGTACAAAAAATAAATTAATGGGATCAAATTCATTTCATGCATCATCAAAAGTTGGTCATATTATTGAAAATAATAATAAGCATGTTGAAGAGGTAAATGGTTATAGTGATCGTGGATTTTTGAGTGTTCGTAAAAATGGTAAATGGGGAAAGCTTTGTTTAAATGGAATGGAAAATTTAATGGAAGAACGTAGAGCATTGTGGACAATTGAAGATCTTGGTAGAGCAGTTTGTAAAGCAATAACATATCAGTAAGTAGATTAATTATTTAACATGACTAAAAATTACAGAGAATCAATAATATTAATCGAAAAATATTTATTATCAATTTGTTTAGAGACTATGAGAATGTAGAAAAAATTACTGATGATAGACATGATGATAATAAAATATATTACAGTTTATTTTTCAATGATAAAACAACTGATAAAACAAGCTTGACATTTAAATTATCAACTTGTCCAAGTAGAGAAGTATTACGTGTTAAATGTAAAAATTTAGAATGTGGAATAAGAACACAAACAACATCACAAGCAAGGTATATTAATTTATAATTAAAGCACAAATACGAGCTGTTGATTGTAGAAATTTTTCATATCTTATTCGTCATTATAGAATTGTTGGTGGTGATAGTTCAACAGCTGGAAGTTGGCCTTGGCAAGTTGCACTTTATAAAGAAGGTGATTATCAATGTGGTGGTGCACTTATCAATAACAAATGGATTTTATCAGCTGCACATTGTTTTTATCAGTAAGTTGTAATACAAAGTACTTGATAAATTAATATTGATAAATTACTAATTTTATTATGGTTATTTAAAGCACACAAAATGAATATTGGGTAGCAAGAATTGGTGCAACACGTAGAGGAAGTTTTCCAAGTCCACATGAACAAATAATAACACTTGATTATGTTGCTCTTCATCCTGATTACATTGACAATGGTTTTATAAATGACGTAGCACTTCTTCGTCTTGAAAAATCAGTTGTATTTAGTGATTATGTTCGTCCAATATGTCTACCTGATGCTGAGCCTAAAAGTGGTACAAAATGTACTGTCACTGGTTGGGGACAATTATTTGAAGTTGGTAGAATATTTCGTAAGTATTTAACATGACTAAAAATCATTTATAAAATTATAAAAAAGCTGTCTAATTAATTTATTTATATTTAATTTAGCTGATACACTTCAAGAAGTTGAATTACCTTTGATATCAACAGAAGAATGTACGAGAAAAACATTATTTCTTCCATTATACAGAATAACTGCTGGAATGCTTTGTGCTGGTTTAAAAGATGGTGGTAGAGATGCATGTATGGGTGACAGTGGAGGACCACTTGTTTGTCGAGGTCCAGACAACAGATATACTCTTCATGGTAATTAAATTTAAATAGTACTTATGTAGTTTATGCTAAACAAAAATAAACAATTATTATTAATTAAATTTAGGCATAACATCAAATGGATATGGATGTGCTAGACCAGGAAGACCAGGTGTATACACAAAAGTACATCATTATATATCTTGGATTGATAAAACAATGTTAGACACTGATGTACCATCAATTGTTCCTGTTTGCAAAGGTCATCGATGTCCTCTTGGTGAATGTCTTCCAAAATCAAGAGTTTGTAATGGTTTTTTAGAATGTTCTGATGGTAGTGATGAACGTAATTGTATGCCAAACTTATGATAAACATTTAAACAAACAAACAAACATACATTTAGTTGAATTAAGTGTCAGGATTTTTTTTTTTTTTTATAATCAAAGGTGAATGCACCTAGTATTAGAGATAAAAAAAATAATTAAAAGACAAAATTTTTATAGAGAAAAAAATGAAGAATAACGCAAAAGACTGCATGGGAATAGTAAAACGCTTGTGCAATTGTCTAACGTTCAATTAGTAAGACTGTTTAGCTTTAGTTGTTTTTTTTTTTTAATGTGAAAATAATTCGTTGAATTTTCACAGGTATATATTATTTTTTTGTGATTAAAAATCAAAGTACTAAAATAAATTAAACACAAAGGTAAATTGTAATAGTTTTATTAAATTGTATATATATTATATTGAATTTTAGATAATAAAGTAAATTTAATAATAAATTTTACTGTATTATTATATTGAAGAAATATGTATTTTTTAATTATTATTTTATTTTTCATAGTTGTATATTACTTTTGTTTTTTTTTTTTGAGATTAAATTGACAAATGACTGAAAATAATTGTCATAAACACAAATGACGATATTATATATCTTAAAATAATAAAATGATTATTTTATTATTTGTTTTTCTGTAAAGACCAATAAAATGATTATTTAAAATCATATTTTTATGTCTTTGTTATTATATATTGATAATTTTTCACACATTTTGCTTATTGAGTTGATGTAAGTTTTGTTTTTTTTTTATTCTAAACTTATAATTATTGATTAGCATATGACTGATCATTAAAAAATCACATGATTAATGGTCACAATTAGTCAGCATTGTCCTTTTACATTTGCCAAACTTTTTATTATCATTTTTTTTTTTTTTTTTGACTGATAATTTATTATCATGTCAATACTGTTTTGATTTCGACAAACTACAAAATTAATTTTCAATGCTTTAATTGATTGATTAATTTTTAATTTTTTTTTTGTAAATTTAATTAGGACAAAAGTTTAATTTTCAGATTATAAATTGTGTAAATGTATAAAAATTTGGGCACAAGGATTACAAAACTTTTGTCCCAATTTTGAGAAAAAAATCAATATTTTTTGAGGAAAAAATAATTATCATTAAATGTATAAATTAGTGAAAAAAAAAGGAAAAAGAAAGAAACAAAATTTGTGATATATTTTAAAGAAATATCTTAAGAGGGATATTTTAGTACCTTTTTTTTTTTTGTTAATTTCTAAGAGTCTTGAGAATATTAAATTAACCAAGAGAGTCAACGCAAATAGTTGTCAAACCCTTTGGATTTACAGTCGTTTTAAATTGCTCTGGAACAGGATACTCCGTCTGAAATAAAATTAATTATTTATAAAATATAAATCAGCAATAATTGTTGTGTATTTTATTTGAATAAAAATAATACTTACATAGTCTCCATTTCCTTTTGGTACCATGACATTCATTTCACTTGACTTGCTGCTGATAACTTCAACATTAAGAGAATCAGAATTCAGATACATTTGGCATCCATCAGTCTTGTCAATGGAAATTGTTGGCACTTTTCCAAGAACCTAATCAAATCAAAACAATTATAAAAATTAAATTTAAAAAACAAAAAAGAATATAAACATTTTTTTTTCATAAACGATTGTCATTTTTATATTCTAACCATTTTTTTTTTTTGACACATTTATTGACGTTATTATTTGTCAACGAGGTGGATTTTTATTTTTATTTTTATTTTTTTACATAAAATGGCACCATGGGACTCTAAACTGCGATGGCAGTTAGGTAATTTTTCAAATAAAAATTAAAACAACATGAAAAATTGTTTTTTAAAATGTATTTTTTAGGTGGTAACTTGCAGCCAGTTCGTTTTATTTGTGAATTTGATTGGAGAGAATGTCCATCAGCAATTGCTCATTATATTTGGTCAGAAATTGTTACAGATGTTGTTGATTGTGTTACAAATGAATCGACAATGTGGAGAGTAAGTAATGTCAATTTTTTTTCTATATAAAAAATTATAAATTAAATTATAATCTTCTAGGTAATTAGTCTTGTATTTATTTGTACAATTTTATTGCATATTGTTTGGACAAAAGTCAAAACAATGAATGAAAATAATTATCAACGTGAATTATTAAGACGAGTTAATTTTAAAGTTCAAGATCTTGAATTAAAAATTAATATATTAACATACAAAATGAGCCATGGTATGTGGCAAGGAAAAATTAAAACTATTCAATATAAAGAAAATAATTCAAATGATTATTTATTAAAATGTATTGAGACTAAAAAAATTGATGATGATTTTAATTTAAATCTTAAAAAACCAATTATTTTAAAAGATACATTAGGAAATTTTGATAAACTTGTTTTTCCTGATAAAAAAAAACTCAATACGATTAATAATTTGAATGAAGATGATAATAACAATATAAAAATAGAAGAAAATAAAATTGATAAAGTACAAAAAAGACTTCAAGGTATGCAAATAATATTACGTGATTTTCGTGACTATGATAAAAGTCAAGAAGACAAAGAAATAGCAAAAGCATATTTACAAGAATTAAATGAATTAAAAACAGACACTGATAGTGATGATAATAAATCATCAATTATTGATGAAAAAAAATTGCCTGTTATTGAAAAAACCAATGAAGATAGTGCTGCAATAATTACACCACTAAAAAAAAATTCATTTGAAGAAATTAATAATCAAGATGTCAAAGAGGATGATTTAATTGATGGAAAAATAAAATTTGAAATGGAAAAAAAAGAAGATGAAATAGTACGTGAAAAGATAAAAAGTGAATCAATTGAAAAAATAAGCTCTCCTGATTTGACAGAAATAAAAGAAGAAATTTTAAATGAAAATAAATCTTGTGAAGATTCATGTGCTTCATCTGAGCATGATGAAATGACAATGTTTTCTGAAAGTCCTTTGTCATCGATAGAAAATATTATTCACAATTCAATGTGTTGGAATAATATTATTGATGATAGATCTGATGAATCAAGTGATTCTGATCATAATTCATCAATGAGAACGTCATTTAAAGTATTAGATATTATTTCAGAGGAACAATCAAGCAGCAGTTGTAATGAACGATCAAGTACAACAATTATTGATAAAAATAAAATAGATAATTCATCAAAAATATTTGATAATGAGGAAATAAATAAATCAATTGACCTGGATGAACAGATATCAAATAAAACAAGTGAAAAAGTTAAAGAAATTTCAAATGTTTCATCTGATATATCTTTGATGGATTTTGAATATTGTCATGAAGAAAAAACTGAAGAAATTAATGATTTTTCAGTTGAAAAAAATGATGATAATGATGATGATGTATCAAAATCCGAAAAAATAATAAATGAAATAGTTGAAAATAATTTAATAAACACAAGTGAAGTATCAAAAATTACTGAAGATTGTGAAATTGATATTGAAAATTTCGAGAAAGAAAATTGTGATGATGAAAAAAATTTAAATCACACAATTGAAATAATTGATGATAAAGATGAAATTGAAATTGATCTAATTGATTTGAAGGATGAAGATGAAAATAATATTAAAGAAGATTTGTTGGTTGATAAAATTTCATTGATGGAAAATAATAATGAGGAAGAAATAAATAATATTGAAGATGAACCAACAACAGGAAGAACAATAATTAAAAAAACTGCTGACAATGAATCAGTAGAATCTGATTTATCAAAACAAGAAATAGTTGAATTTAATATTCAACAGGATAATTTACAAGATGATAAGGATGACCTGATACAATTGGAAAACATAACATTTGAAGAATTAAAAGAATTAGAAGAATATTGGAATATTGATGATTCAAATTCTGAAATATCAAGAGAAATAAATGATAAATCATTATCAAATATTGAATTTCTACCAAGTAGTACAGACTTGACAATAGCTGATACATCATCATTAATTTTTACATCTGATTATTGCATGGTTGAGTCAATTGAATCAGTAAAACCTCCAAAAGAAATTCGTTCAATTGATGAAATTGATTTTTGTGAAGAGCTTAATATTGATGATAAATTAACAAATAATATTATTAATAAAATTAATGAAGATTTTATAACACAAAAACAAGAAGATAATATTGCTATTATTGATGATGAAGGTACAATTAAAAGTCATGATTCAATTGATAGTAAAAGTGAATCATTTGATTCTGGCAATTCAACATATTTAGATGCTAGTAGTAAAAATATTTTAAGCTCAAATGAATCTAGTTTGACAATTGAAAAATCAAAATTATCATTAAGCAAAATATCACCAATAATAACTAAAAAAAAAATTAAATATTCAAGTACATCAACACTTCCACGAGTTGGATCAAAAAATAAAACAACAAATTTACCATTAGATAATAAAAGAAAATTTATAAAATCATTTGATAAAAATGAAACAAAGTTAATGAAAAATTTAAATAAAACAAATTTATTAAATAGAAAATCATTAAAAACAAAAAGTAATTTAAATTTAAGTTTATATGATAAACAAAATTTAGGTAAAAATTTTAAAAGTAGTATTGATTTAACACAAAAAAGAAGTCGTTCATATATTACACCAAGAAAATATGACAGTCTTGAAAAAAATTACGATTTATCAAAAAGTAAAATAGCATTATTTGATAAACGTTTAAATATTAAATTAAAAAATGATGCTAATGAAAAAATAAAAGACATAAAATGTGCATCAAAATCATCAATACCAATATTACGTACAAGATTTGAAAATCCTCGTCTAATAAATTCCGATGAAAATATAAAAAAGGTTAATAAAAAAAATTACGAAATTAATGAAAATTATAGCTTTGAAAAAGAAATTAAAAATTGGGAAAAAAAAAATAATATTTGTGATAATCAAACAGTAATATATGTAAATATTATAACTGAAAGAGACAATAGTATAACAAAAATTTTAGATCCAAAAACATTTCGTGAATATATAAAAAATAGAGATCTTAAAATTCAAAAAATCATTGATGATGATTTATCAGATAAATCATTGAATTATGATGATACAAATAATCCAAAAATACGTACAATTATATCAACAGTTGTTAATGAAAAACCATCAGTTGAAGTTTTGGCAAAACCATCAATGTCAGATGTGAGTACATCAATATCAGATTTATCTGATGAAAATAAAATCAATTCAATAATAACAAAAGAAGAATACATTGCACTATATGAAATTTTAAAAGAAGATCAAAATTTTTGTCAATTAAATAAACAATTTTGTGCTAAAAATTAATTTTAACTTGATGACTACCTCGTTGTCAATTCCATATCATTTTTTTTTTTTAATTTTCTTTTTGATAAATGTACTTTTTTTAAAAAAAAATTAATCTCTTGTATCATGTTTATAATTTTTATAAATTAAAATATATATTTAATATTAATTTAATGTTGTACTTACTTGCATCTGAACACTTTGACAGTTGACAAATTCAATACTTGATACAAGTGAATCAAAAACAACAGATGATTTACGACATGAATCCATAACAACTGAATTAATTTTTCCCTTTATAACAATTGTACTGTCTTGACAACGATACATATAAACGACATTGTTCATTTCTGCATCTTCAATCAAAAGATTTTTGTTGCCTTTTTGATACTCCTAAAACCACAAAAAACAATATTCATTATTAGATGAAAAAGAAAAATTGAAGAAGAATAAATTCAACAATAAAATTTACTAACAACAAGCCATTTTTTTCCATCTCTATTAAAAACTGGTGGTTTATCAATTGGTGCATTAGCTGGAAGTGTTGTTTTCATTGTTGCACCAGAATTATTAACAACTGGTGCTTTAAATGGAGCTGGTCCAGATCTTATTGATGGATTTTTATGTGTTTGCATATCAGATGTTACTTTTTTAAGACTTTTTGTAATATCTTCACCTTTATTTATTTGTGCAAATAAAGCTGAACGATCATCATTAATATTAAGACTATCAATTTCACCAATTGGCATTGATGGTGGTGGTGGTGGCATACCACATGATGGTGGTGGTGGTGGTGGTGCTGCTACACCAGTACCACCATTTTTAGACCATACTAAACCAGTTGTATGATATTGACGTATATATTTTTGTAAATCAGATAATGTTTGTACCCAATTTTTACACCATTCAACATGTGTCTTATCTTTTTCTTTCCAATCTTTTAATACTCTATTTGTATAAAATTGTCCAGCGTCATTCATTTCTTTAACATATGGTGCTGGTGTTGGTGATACAGCAACCCAACCAAGTGCTGGTATACTTTCACTTATTGCTGATAAATGATTAAAATATTGTGAGCCACGATTTTTTTCACGATATTCTTGTATTGCCTGTATTTGACTTGACAAAGGTCCTAATAAAGAAACTTGTTCCGTCTGACTTGATGGTGCTGCTCGGCTTGATGCAGTTTTTATATATTGTAATTGAATTCTAAGAAATTAAAAAAAGCATTTATATTGTTTATTAATGATTATTATTATGGCTTTTGATTTATTGTTTAAATATAATTTTTTTTTTTGTACTTACTGAAATGCTTGTTGAACAAGCTTGCTATGACTAGCAACATCACCACCAATTTTTTCACTAAGTTTAAGATACTCAGCAACTGGTCCAGCAATAATATCTTCGTAATTTTCAATCGACATGTTGCTTGATGAATTAATATTATTCAAATTAATTTCAATGTTATTTATAATGTCAATTGATTGTTCAATTGATTCAGATTTTTCAATAAATTTATTTGTTCTTTTTGGTGATGGTGTTTGAGTTTGAATAGCAACTTCTTGAGTTTCTACAATGAATTTTTCAGGAACACTTTCTAAACGTTTTGTTACGTTCTCCAAGCGTGTTACAAGTTCTTCAAGATGATCTTCTCTTTCACTATCGCAACCTAAAAACATAATAAAATTTAATTAATAAAAAAAAAAAACTAGGTCAATACTAATTTACTCTAATTGTAAAGTAGAAAAAAAAAAAATGTATTTATTAATTATTGTTTTATTTTTTCTGCAATTTGTAAATTGTGAGCTTGCCAAGAACAATGTGAATTTGTCAAATTGGGTCTCTCATTAAATATAGATAGAGACACATCATGAAAAAACACAAATAGTCTTTCCCACCTCAATTCTCATCAACGAGTATTACGTTTCAAATGTGATATAAATATTTCACATCTTGAATCAACAGTTTAAGAATTATTTAAAAAAAAAAAAAAAAGTATCAACAAGTTTTTTTTCTAAAATCCAACTCATCATTGATCAAGTCTATATAAAGTTTAAGTTAATTCACATCACAACCCTGGCTTGAAAGCAAAAAAAAAAAAAAAAAGAAGAAGACTTTCAAAACCAAACTGAGACAAGTTTTCTATACTTTTTAAATTTTTTTTTTTATCTAACGAGAATTAACAATAAAAATAGTTTAAAACTTGAAAAGACTTTACCTAATTAGTATCTAGCAATTTTTTATAAATAAATATTTAAAAAAAAAAACAAAGTTTACTTTCCAGTAACTCGCCAAACACTGAGACAACTTTATCCCCGTCTCTTGGATAATATTCAAGAATATCCAAGTTTTAAAAATAGAGAAAGAGCAAATATTTTATGCTACTTAGGATACAGAAAGAAAAAAAAAAAAATTAAGTGGGGATTATCCTCGTGGGCGTAAGTCACACACCAAGTATCCTGATAAACAAGATTATTTATTAAAAATAATTTTAATAAAATCACCAACACATAATTAATTTATCTGATGATAAAAAATAAAAAACAATTAAATAATAGTAGACTGACCAGGATGAACCAATGGTCCAAGTGGATCAAAATGAACTTTATGATTTGCTGATAAATTAGTTGCATGTATAAGATCAGAAAAAAATTTATGTCGTCTAAGTGCAAGTTCATCTTTAGCAATTGGTGTTGCTGGAGGTTCCAACATTCCGCTGACTTCAAGTGAATCATCATCCTCTTGTGATAACCATCGTATTATTGGCTTTTGTAATATTGATGAATTTTTATCAATTAAATCTTCTTCTTCATCATCATCATCAACAACAATATTATTATTATCACCAACTGGAGCTGATTCTTCAACTGTTATTGATCTTTCAAATACAGAATCATCACCATCTTCATCTGGTCCGACAATTAGCGTTCGCTCAATATAACCTGGTGCATGAAAAAGACCATTACTTTTTGGTGGTCCTAATACACCTTTTTCAATTGTTATTTTACAAATATTTAATGCTTCTTCAGAACTATTTGATGACTGTGAATTTTTACTTGACACATCATTATTATTATTTTCATAATTTATATCTAATTTAATATCAATTGTTTCGTTGTTATTATTATTAATTAATTGTTCATCATTGTTGAATTCTTTTTTTGTTAATTCTGGTGATATTGTTTCTGGTGTTGTGACAGTATCACCATTAATTTTATTATCTATTTCGTCACTATTAACAGCCATAATAACTGATGATTTTGAAGAGCTTGATTCTTTTGATTCATAGTTATCTTCTTGTTCGTCTTCCTCAATTATTTTATCATTTATTATTTCATCGTCTGGATCGACAAATGAAGTTGATATTTCAATAACGTCATTATTATTATCATAAATTTCTTGCATGTCATTGTCAATGTTTATATTGTCAGTTATTTTTTCATCGTCAACTGGTTCTATTTTATTTAATTCTTCAAGTACTACTTCATCATCATTTTGATTATTTTCCATCAATATTTTTTCTTTGATAATTACATCTTCTTCTTCTTCTTTTTGTTTTTGTTGTTGCTCTTCTTCTTTTTCTTCTTCTTCTTCTTCTTGGCAAAGTGTTGTAGTTTCATTTTTAACATCTTGTAAAATTTCTTTTTCATCATTTTTTATTTCCTCAATAATTTTATTTTCTGAAGAATCATCATCATTTTTTTTTTCACTTGATGAATCTATAATATTTTCGCTATTTTTATCATCTTGAGTATCATTTTTATCCTCAATATTTACAACTGTTTCTGCTGAATTACCAAGTGAACATGAATCTTCTTTATTGTCATCTTGATTAACGTTTTTATCATTTATTTTATCCAATGTGTTATCGGAATTTAACACATCAACATTGACTGTTATTTCTTCAACATCTTCAATTATTTTTTCTAAATTTTTTTGAATATTTAGTTCTTTAGATTCTACAGTCTCTTCTTGGTTCTCTTCTTCTTCTTCTTCTTCTTCAACATAATTTTCATCTTTCAATGGTATTATAACAAAATCTGTGAATTTTATTTCCTCAACAGTTTCAATAACTTGATCAGAACTATCTTGCGATGATGAAGAACTAGACTCTTCTGATTCTTCATCATTTTCACTGTCTTTTTTTTCTTTTCTATTACAAGAACAACACGAAAACATTTTTATCTTTATTTCAAATAAACTTTTATATATAAATTATAATTCATAAATTCATTATTATTAAATAATTTTTTGATATATTCAACTAATTTATGTATAAATATTTAACAATAATTATTACTAAACTCGTCATTAAATAACTAATTAATAATTTTATAACATAAATTTACTTCTTTATATATTTTATACATTTTGCACAATTATTTTTCAGTATGTTTTATTTCCTTTTTCTCAGCGGAAATCGATTTTCAAACATAATTTTATTTGACATTAAATTAATTATTTTTCAGTTTCAATTTGTTGTCTTTTATTTTTCTCATATTTTTTGCAATCACAAAAACTATTCATTATTTTTCTTCAATAAATTTTTCAAAAATTCGCAACAAAGATGCTGTGATTAATTGCTCATTCAATAATAATAATGAAAAATAATTTTTTTTAGGAATTGGGGATAAAATCCTCGTTAAAAAATTCACATAATTTATTTTTTTTTTGATATACTATTTTCGTTTTTTAATCACCACATTATTATTTAACTTAATTTTTTGATGAAATAATCACTTAAAAATATTATCATATTAAAAATTCAACTCTTTGTTTATTTATTCACAATAAATATTTTAAATATTTTCAAGTATTATTTATTTCACTTTGGGTAGTTTATTTATTTCAACTTTTTTTTTATTGAACTGTGGTGGGCGTGGAGGCCTCTGGCCTCAGACTTCTGATGCGCCAGCATCCCGGATCTCTAATACATTTATTTTTTATTTTTTTAAAATTTTTTTTCAATGATAAAAGGTATACGTAGAAAAATTTCATTCACAAAAATTATTATTTCAAAATAACTCAATTTTATTTATTTAAATTTTGTTTATATTATTAAAAATTTTATTATTATTTATTTGAATTTTGGAGAATCAACTTTGTCACGTTTTAGCACTTGGGGCTGTAGCATGTCCGGGTGGGTGGTTATTTTAAGTGGGTGTTGATACCAGACTACATTGGCTCCAGAGCTTGCGAAAGCTTTGGGGAGCTTCGACCCGGTAACTCAGTGCTGCTGTTAAATGCAAGTGGTCGAGACCTGAAATGCTTTTTGGCAAAGCTTAAGGGTTGATTTTGTGAATTCTTATAAATATATTTTTTTTTTTTTTATATCATTGAAATCCAAGAGAATTTTGGTTACTTTTGAAGCGACTAAAGTTCAACAACCAAAACAAATCCACGTGGTTAATTTTTCATAATTTATTTTTTTGTTTTTCAAACTAAATTTAACATTGTACATTTAAAAAAAATTAATTTTACGTATTTTAAATTTAAATAATATAGTTAATTAATAAAAGGTCAATATATATTATTTAAAAATATCATTAAAATTAATTTTCCGTTATTTTTGTAAACTTGATTTTACTGTTATTTTTTAATCGTCAAATAACGTCAACGAGGGTTAACCAGTTTATGTCGATTAAAAAATATGATTTTTAAAAGAGTACTGTTAGTTAAAACTGGTTTATTACTTTAAAGGTTAATAAAATTAAAAAATTAAATATATTTGTTTATTAATTATAATTGTTGTTATATTAAAAAAACAAAAAAGTTATTTTCACTCACGATTTTTCCAAAGTTGAAGAATATCCTGATATATTGTTTTATCAGAAACAACTTGAGAGTCACAATTTTCTAATTTTAATTCTGGCATTTTTATTATTATTAATAATAATAATAATAATTAAATTTTGAATGATAAAATAATAAAGATAAAATGTTAATTTATGGCAATAAATAATGACGTTGTTTGTGTGTTGCAATAATAAACACAATATTACGTATTTGTGGAGGAATTATTGGTGACTCAGGTGGATGATCAATCCAGTAAGATCATTTATATACTGAGTGGTTTGTCACCTTCAATATTTACTGTAAAATCAGTCTACCATTATCACAAAAGTTCAGAGTGGGAATAAAAATTTAAAAAACCAGACCCTGATTATTTTAAGTGGTTTTTTTTTATTATTTTTTTTTTTTTGAATATATTTTTTTCCAACACTCAATCAGAATGACCATTAATTTTCACCAATTAAATATACATTTTAATCATTTATTTATACAAAATGAATATACAAGTTATTTTTTATTTTCTAATCAATTAATTTTCTAATCAAGTAATTTTAAAAATAAAATAAACAGAATTTTTTTTTTTCTCTTTTTTTTTTTCTACTGCTGATAAATGATAACAATTATTATTATTATTAAAACTGATATGAGAAAATTTCAAAGGTGAACATAGATAACGTAATTCATTTAAAAAAAAATAAAAAAAGTTTTAAATTAATGTATCAAAAAAAAATAATTTCAGTTAAATAAAAATAAAATTTATAAAAATTTTTTAAATCAGATATTTTTTAAAAATAGAATAATCATGAGCTGTAAATAATTTAATTATATACTAATTAGCAATTGCATTTGAGTTAACAACAAAGTGAATGTATAATTTTAAAAATTAAAAAACTTTTTTTTAATCACGACACGCCTAATAATAATCTTCAAGCATAAAAACAAATTAAAAATAAGAAAAAACACAATTTTAATTAAATAAACGGTAAAATTTAAATTAAAAATATAAAAAATATTATCTAAATGATGACAATATAAATAATATATAAAATATAAAACAAATTTTGAATGTATAATTTGTGGATGAGTCATACTCAGCAGGAGGCAACGTCACATAACCACCAAATACTCCAAAAAATATTTTTCATCAAAAATTACATCTTGAATTTTGTCATTAAAAAATGATAAAATAATAAAATAAAAATATTTAAATATTTAATTATAAATTAATAATTTATTATTGATATTATTTGACATGTTAACTGACGTTTTTTTTTTTTGTTTGGAGTATTTTTTGTAGTCGAAAAATAATATAATAAATAATTTAACAAAATAATCTTACCTTGTTTGAAAATTCAACAATTAATGTCAACTTTTAACTGTTTTTTTTCAATTTAATAATACTTTGATTGTTTAAATATTGTTAATATGTCAAATGTATTATTAACACAAACACTATTATGACAACTAATACACACTAAATCATTTGTGTCATTTATTTGGGGCGTCTGCCGGATTCCGGAAATGACTAACCTAGCCTTACCCAACTTAATGACAGGATCATAGAGCAGCCATCTTGAAAAATGTGTCAAAAAATACAATACGCATGCGTTGCCATTGTTTAAAAAAATAAATAAATAAATAAACAATTTATTTATTTACTTATTGAATAAATAAAAATAAATTATTCTTTGTTGAATGATTTATTTTTGTTTTAATTTATTATTTTTCGGCTAAATAGATGAATAAATAATTAAAAAATTGTAAATTATATTTTCATGGCGCCATTTTTGTTTATACAAGAAAAAAAATATAAATAAATTGACGTTTTAACACGTTTTTTAGAATAATTGTTTATAAAAAATTTTATACATTAAATTGTGTTGATGATTAATCAGTAATTTAGGTAAGTAATAATTATAATTTAAAAAAAGAAAATAATTTATTTAATTGTTGGTTTTATTTGTTGCTTAGAAAAATGAGTGACAATTATATATTATTGGAATCAATTGGATTTTTAAATACAATACCTCAGTATCAAACATTGGTCAAGGTATTTGTTGGATTATGGTTGGTATGGACAATGGTAAAACATTGTCGTCAAAGAGGTTCAAATTCACAACCAACAAATCTAGAAGTTGAAAGAAAATTAGAGCAATGGAATCCAGAACCATTAGCATCAGAAATTGATCCAAATCATTCATCACTTAGTCCACGTATTGTAACATCAAAAATTGGTAAAAATATAATAATAAATGGTAAAAATTGTTTAAACATTGGTTCCCATAATTACTTGGGTTTTTTGGACAACAAAAATATTGAAAATAAAGCAATATCAATTATTGAAAAATATGGAGTTGGTTCATGTGGTCCTCGAGGTTTTTTTGGTACAACTGATGTACATTTAGAACTTGAAGAATGTCTTGCTAAATTTATGAATACTGAAGAGGCTATTGTTTATTCATATGGTTTCAGTACAGTTTCATCAGCAATACCAGCTTATAGTAAACGTAATGACATAATATTTGCTGATGAAAAAGTTAATTTTTCAATACAAAAAGGTATTGATGCATCACGTTCAACTGTCAAGTACTTTAAACACAATGATTTTAATGATTTTGAAAGGTTACTCATTGAACAAAGTAATGAAGATTTAAAAAATCCAAAAAAAGCTATGAAAATAAGAAGATTTCTCATTGTTGAAGGGATTTATATGAATAGTGGTTGTATTTGTCCACTTCCTGAGTTTGTTAAATTATGTAAAAATTATAAAGTTAGAATATTTATTGATGAATCAATTTCATTTGGTACAATTGGTGATACTGGTAGAGGTATTACTGAACACTTTGGAGTACCTAGAAATGAAATTGACATGATTATAGGTATGTTTTAATTTTCCATCAATTTAAAAGGAACAATAATTTAATTTATTATGATAATTTTAGGTTCATTGGAGTGGGCAATTGGTTCTATTGGAGGTTTTTGTGTTGGATCATCATTTATTATTGAGCATCAAAGATTGGCTGGTCTTGGTTATTGTTTTTCAGCATCATTACCTCCACTATTAACAGCAGCTGCAACAACATCTGTTAATCTTATGCAATCAAATCCAGCAATGTTTGATAAACTTAAAAATAATTGTCACAAATTTCATGAACGTTTGAGTAATCTTAAACATTTTGAGCTATCAGCTTCACCTGAATCACCAATAAAACATCTTTATCTTAAAATTAAATTAACGAAAACACAAGAATATGATATTCTTAGAAAAATAACTGATTGTTGTTTGGATAATCATTTGGCTGTTGTCATGCCAGTTTATCTTGATAATGAAAAATGTTTACCACGTCATAGTTTACGTATTTGTGTATCAAATATTTTTGAGCATGATGATATTAATTTTTCAATTGATGTTTTAGAAAAATGCTCAAATCAAATCATTCAAGTATCAAAACATTGAGATTATTTTTATATTTTAATTAATTAAATTTAATACAATAATATTTTTTAATTCATAAATAATCATGATTATTAAATTGATATATATTTTATTTTTTAAACAAATTTTTCTTTTGCATTTTGATGATTTTGTAAATTTGTTTATATTTTTACTCAATGTAATTTGCTCTCTTAATTTTTTTTTTTTTTTTATTATTAATCAGTATTTTTAATTCATTAATCATGTTGCCAAATTGTTTATCTTATAGATGCATAATTAAATTGACAACATGTCTTTTAAAATATAAATAAATAAATATTTCAAGCAATCATAATTTTACTAATTTTAATTATAAAAAAAAAATTTTACTAATAAATAAATAAATAATTATCTTAATGAAATTTAAATCTCTTGTAATTTTTTTTTAAATATATTGTATATTGTGTCCAACAAAACTAAACTAATTAATTATTTTTTATTTATTTATTCAATTTAATAATAATTACTATTATCCAAAAAAAATTGTTATTAAATTATGGAAATAGTTGATAATTTAATTTAAGCTACGTCAACTGAATTTAATAATAAAAAATCCAAATTAATTACAATAAATAAATAGCTATGTCCATTATAAAAAAAATCAAGTTTTTTTAATCAAATTTTCGCGGTATTTAATGGCGGATTTTCCGGTTAATACGTGGCGCTAGTGTGTTTTCATACGGTGCTTCTCGACTGTCTCTGTTGCTCTCGTTCATTCGCCCTTATTAATTTGCTAAGGTAAGACCTCATCCAAGCTATTAAATTATAAAAAAGTTATTAATATAAATAAAGTAATGTTAAATTATTAAAAATAATATTCATCATTAATTGATTTAATTATTTTTCAAAATTAAAACAATGGATGGATAAAATTACAAGTGTAAAACAGTGTATTTAGTTTACATTTTGAGGTTAACGACCATGTGGTTTTATTTTCCATGTCAATATGTGATTCCATCCATTGTTTTAGTATAATTAAAATTTAAATAATTATTGTTAATTTAATGATGATAAATTCACGCGTCTGAAGGAACCGGGTCAACATGCAGAAGCTTGTTAAAAGCTGAACCTACTGCATGTCGGTTTCTCAGTTGAAAATTGCTCTGAAGTGCTGTCTGAAAATTAAAAAACAATAAAAATATTATTGATAAATAATTAATCATGTTATGTAAATAATTTATTAATATTTGTTTTGTTTGTTTTCTTTGCAGTCTTTAAATCTCCTTCAGGTATCCCTACAAACACAAGATGGGTAGGGAAGACAAAGCATCATGGAAGTCAAACTACTTCGTAAAACTCATCGTAAGTATTTTCAATACATCAATTGAATAATCATGATGTAAAAATCATTAATAACAAATGTAAATTAATAATTGTTTTTGTTGTATTTTTACAGCAACTTTTGGATGAATATCCAAAGTGCTTTATTGTTGGGGCTGACAATGTCGGATCAAAGCAAATGCAGCAAATCCGTATGTCTCTTCGTGGTCAAGGTGTTGTCCTTATGGGAAAAAACACCATGATGCGTAAAGCAATCAAGGGACATGTTGAAAGAAATGCTCATCTTGAACGTATTCTTCCTCACATCAAGGGAAACGTTGGTTTTGTTTTTACTCGTGGAGATCTTGTTGAAGTACGTGATAAACTTGTTGAAAACAAAGTACGTGCACCAGCACGTAATGGAGCAATTGCACCATTGAGTGTTATTATTCCAGCTCAAAATACTGGTCTTGGTCCAGAAAAAACATCTTTCTTCCAAGCTCTTAGTATTCCAACTAAAATTTCAAAGGGTACAATTGAAATCATCAATGATATTCATATTTTGAAACCTGGTGATAAAGTTGGTGCATCAGAAGCAACACTTCTTAATATGTTGAACATTTCTCCATTTTCATATGGTCTTCTTGTTCAACAAGTTTATGATTCTGGTACTATTTTTGCACCAGAAATTTTGGATATTAAACCAGAAGATCTTAGAGCTAAATTTATGGCTGGTGTTGCTAATTTAGCATCAGTTTGTTTGGCTATTGGTTATCCAACTGTTGCCAGTGCACCACACAGTGTTGCTAATGGATTCAAAAATCTTTTGGCAATTGCTGCTGTCACTGATGTTGAATTTGCTGAAGCAACAACAATCAAAGAATACATCAAGGTAATTACACATTTTACCATTTGATTTATCAGATTAATCAAAAAAATTATCCAACAATTTGATCATTTAATTAATGATTCTTGTTTATTTTTTTATTCATAGGATCCAAGTAAATTCGCTGTTGCTGCTGTCAGTGCACCAGCTGCCGCTGCTGCTGCTCCAGCTGCTGAAAAGAAAGAAGAGAAAAAAGAAGAATCCGAAGAAGAAGATGATGACATGGGATTCGGTCTTTTTGATTAAATAAAAAAATTTTAAATTTTTTTACAAACAGCTACTTTATTATCAAACAGCATGGATCATATTTCTTTCAAGATATTTCTACTGTTGCTATCTGACGTCTAAATAAAGTACAGAAAATAATATAAAAACAAACATTTATTTTTATTTATAAACAACAATCCTTTAAATTAATTATTCTACATTATTATTTAAACCAACAAGATCTAGAGCTTCATCATCTTGCTTTAAATTTACGTAAACATTTTTATTTTACATTTCATTCATAATTATCAATGACCCCCTGTCTCGACGATAATTACGATAATTTTTTAATGAATATTATTATGACCGTACTATTATTTCATTTATAAAAAAAAAAAAAAAAAAACTATAAATGATTATTTTAAATGTGTATATGTGTGTGCATTCTTGAGTAAAATTGATACTACTGGTATAAATAAGCAGACTTGAGCAAGCGTCGATATTATTTTCACTTTTCAGTTTGCAAATTGATCTCGTTGAGTTAACATCTGTCTTGTTCAACAACAATCTCTGTTTATCAACTGTTTACATATTGATAATTATATTTATAAAATAAACAATGGGATTATTAAGTGAAGGCAGTCCTCTTGATTGGGAAGAAACTAAAAAACTTGCTGATCATGTGAGAAAACATGGAATAATACAATTTATTAATTTGTACAAAAGACTCAGAGACAGACAAGGCGATGTACTCAAATGGGGTGATGAGGTATTATTCATTTTTAATTAACAACAATTAACAAAAGTTTTTAAACATTTTAATTTTCATTATACCTGAATCATCAAATTTTAATTAATTATTTAAGTATTTTTTTTAGGTTAGACTTGGTAATTTCAATCAATTAAATATTAAAAATTAAAATACTCATTTATTATTACTATATTTTTTAATAAAAAATTATTTAAAATAGTTTTTTTTTTTTTTTGAATTATTAAATGTTTTTTTGTTTAACATTTACTCCAATATGTTTTTATAAATTTTTTTTTTTGTTAAATATACTTTCTAATCATAGTTTGTCGTATTGTGCAACCCAAAAGTCATTAATTATATTTTTTTTTTAAAACTTTATTTAAATAATATAATATTTAGTATTTCGAAAATTACCTATATATTTTTTTTCGTTATCGAAATTTTGATTACATCATGGAATTTTTATAAATTTAATTTTTAATATTTATTATTTTTCATTG
>MKYW01000007.1:3234805-3251641 GCA_015776835.1 Aphidius ervi
AAAAAAACCATTTTTTTTTTTTTTTAATTAAATAGTTGATGTATTCATAAAATGAAACAGCAATTTTATTCTGTTAATGCTCAGTCATGTCCTTGGAGTTTCACATTAATTATCTTTTTCAACAATCTGATATTTTTTTTTATAAACATAGTTTACAATGTTTGTTATCATTATTATCATTGATGAAATCATTGGGTTTTTTTTTTTATATTTGTTTATTGATCTATTTTTATTGATGATTGTTTTTATGTTTTTATTTTATGATTAAAGGTCGAGTATATGCTCATCAAATTTGATGATGAAGAAAAAAAAGCCAGGGTGAGCCTTCGAGCACCAGAAATATTATCAACATTAAATGAAAAAGAACTAAAAGATCCAACGTAAGATTTTCAAGATTTCATAATTTAATTAACATAATTTAAATGGTTATTAATTTTAATTTTTAAAGAGGTGTCAAGTCACTTTGGAGACCAGAATATGGTGCTTATATGATTGAAGGAACACCAGGTAAACCTTATGGTGGTTTACTAGCTCATTTTAATGTTGTCGAGGCAAACATGAGATATCGTAGACAAGAAGTTATGGATCAATTAAAAAATGGTGAAGTTATAATGTCTTTAACAAGTTTTCCCAGGTAAAAAACAACAAAAAACAACAACACAATCATGTTTCCCAAATTTAATTTAAATAAAAACATTAACATTGTATTTAATTTGTAGACTTGGATGTCCAGATTTTACTGAACCACCAGCAAAACCAACTCCAACTAGTGGAGCATCAAGAAGTTTATTTTTTCCTGATGAAGCAATTTTTCCAGGACATCCACGTTTTAAAACATTAACACAAAATATTCGTTATCGTCGAGGTGAAAAAGTTGCTATTAATTTACCTAGTGAGTTAATTATTATAATGATATTTATTTAATTGGTTAAAAAAAAAAAAAGAAAATGATATTAAAATATATTTGCGTCAAGTTTATAGAGATGAAAATGTAGCAAAACCATTTAAAGAAAATTTATTAAAACTTGGTGATGATGGAAGTAGTGAAAAAGCTACAAAAGATAATCATGTTTATATGGATGCAATGGGTTTTGGAATGGGTTGTTGTTGTCTTCAATTAACATTTCAAGCTTGTAATATTCAAGAAGCTCGTACACTTTATGATCAGTTAACACCATTATGTCCAATTATGGTAAGTAAGCTTAATTAAAATAATGATGAACCAATTAAAATACAAAAAATTAATATGATAATTTATTTAATTAGTTGGCATTAACAGCTGCAAGTCCATTTTATCGTGGCTATGTAACTGATGTTGATTGTCGATGGAATGTAATATCATGCTCAGTTGATTGTAGAACATCTGAAGAACGTGGTGAAGAGCCATTAAAAAATAATAAATTTAGAATTCGTAAATCACGATATGACTCAATTGATTCTTATTTGAGTGAACAAGGTGATCGTTATAATGATGTACCATTAACATATGACAATGATATTTATAAACAATTATTAGACAATGGAATTGATCGTCTTCTTGCACAACATGTTGCTCATTTATTTATTCGTGATTCGGTATCAATATTTTCAGAGAAAGTACATCAAAATGATGAAAAAGATACTGATCATTTTGAGGTATAATATTTGTATTTTTTATAATTGTAATAATATTTTTTTTATTTAGCTAAATGATTTTCTTTTTTTTTTTTTTTTATTATAATTAGAATATACAATCAACAAATTGGCAAACAATGAGATTNATGATTTTCTTTTTTTCTTGTAATTAGAATATACAATCAACAAATTGGCAAACAATGAGATTTAAACCACCACCACCAAATTCATCAATTGGATGGAGAGTTGAATTTCGTCCATGTGAAATACAAATAACTGATTTTGAAAATGCAGCATTTGTTTGTTTTATTGTATTATTATCAAGAGTTATATTGAGTTATAATTTAAATTTATTAATACCAATTAGTAAAGTTGATGATAATATGGCTAAAGCACAAAAACGTAATGCTGTTAAAGATGAAAAATTTTGGTTTAGAAAAGATATTACATCGGAGATTGATAAAGATGTTGATATTAATAATGAATATGCTGAATTTACAATCAATGAAATAATTAATGGAAAAGTAGGTTTTTATTATTTATTATTAATAATTAGAATTTTTTATTGATAAAATAATAATTGTTTATTTGAATTTTAGGATGGTGTTTTTGTTGGTCTTATTCCACTTGTTAATTCTTATCTTGCAAGTATGAATGTTGATGCTGATACACATTGTACTGTACAAAGATATCTTAAATTAATTCAAAGAAGAGCATCTGGTGAATTACTTACAACAGCTGCATGGCTTAGAAAATTTGTTATGACTCATCCAGATTACAAGTGAGTCATTGTTTTATTTATTATTTTATCTGCTTGATTATATTTTTGATGAATCATAACAATGACTACAATATAAATTTATTGGCTGTAATTAAAAATTAAATTTTATATTTTTTTAATTGTTTTTTAACTTTGAGATTTTTATTTTTGATAAATTATATTATCAGGTGTTTTATAATCATATTAGTAATTAAAAAATTGTTGAACGATAATTTCTCTTTTGAGTGAGTTGATTTTTTGTTGTAATAAATAATTTGTTTTATTTACAGAAAAGACTCAGTTGTTTCTGAAAGAATAAATTATGATCTTTTAAAAAGAGTTCATGATATTCAAACAGATGTTGATCCTTGTCCTGAATTATCTGGACCATATACAACATCAAAAACAACCGAAAAAATACCAGCTGCAATTGCTAAAGCTGAAAAATGTCCAATTGCTGATTGTTGATATTTTACAAGTATTTATTAATATTAAATATCAAAATTTATATATTTATAAAATATGTAAAATATATTTAATGAAAAAATTTAATTAATCAATAATGATTTATGTTTTAAAAATCATCAATCATTATTGAATAATGGTACTATTATAAATTGACAAAAAATTTGAAATGTTAATTCAATTTTTGCACAGTTAAAAAATATGAAAAAAATAATTTCACAAAATGAAATTAAATTAAACAAAAGAAAAATTATATTATTTACTAGCCTAAAAATTTTTTTTTATTTTTTTTTTCTTTGATTTTATATATAGAAATTTCAGTTTTTTAATTAATTTTTTTTTCACAATATTTAATTTTTTGTAAAGGTTTTTTGAAAGTGGGTATAAAATAGATATACAATTTAAATTTTTTAGCACTATTTTGATGAAAAAAAAAAAACAAAATAATAATTGCATTTAGTCAAAATAAAATTAATCATTCCAAAATAATTTATATTAATTATTATTTTGATAAAAGATTGATTGAACAAAAAAATTTATATTAAAAAGATGTATAAATTGCAAAAAATAACAAAATGAATTGAATAAAATTGTTGCATATATTTTGCACATTTGTTATGTTTACTAATATTATTTTGTATGTTGTAAAATAAATATATTAAAAATAAAAGTGTGATAAAATATTAATGTCATTTATTTAAAATTAGTTATAGAACCAAATCATGATGATGGTTTTACAATGTCTCTGTTTGTTCGATATGAAATATAAGAATTCCAAAGTACTGCAACTGATTGAACAACCAAAACTTGATGATGAAGTGGAACAAATGAAAAGTTTATCAGCTGAACAAGTGGCCAAAGCTAAAAGATAATTTTAAAAAATGATAAAAAGCTAATAGAGAAAATAATATAATTAGTTTTTACCTTGTAATTACTTATGAGAATATCAGTATATTCATTTTCAAGTTTTTTTTTAATACTGTTTATGTCATTGCCTTGCATAAAACCTAGAGTACTTAACAAAACGACAATAAAAAAAGGAGCAAATAATATTTGATCACATGCAACTTTTTTAACAGCAACAAGACCACCTTTTGAGCCAATAAATTTATCAAGAATTCCATACCATGTTCTTGTAGCTGGGCCCTAAAAAAACAAACAAAAGAAAATGATAAATTAATTTAAATACATCTTGTTTTTTTATTTATAATTTTACTTACACCAACACAAAAACCAATGCCAAAAAATTGTGACGTTCTTACAAAATCAAGATCTTTAAAATTTCTTTTCTCGACAAAATTTTGAGCTACTTGATCACCCAGTGCCATCAAAGTTCCTGATGAAAAAAAAATTATTCAATTATTAATTATTATCTAGCAGATAAATTATAAAATAAATTACCAGCTTGAACAGCTTGCATTCCAAGTGGATATTTAGTCAATAAACTTTTGTAAATTCTTAAAAAACCAGACATGTTGTTGGAGTTTTTTGTTAAACAAATTAATACAAACACAAATATAAAGGTTAACTTTTAATTCTTTTGTTTTTTAAATATATGTTAATGGATATTTGTCATTTGACAATGTTAATAATCAAACTTGACATCGTTAGATACTCATTAGTTCATCATATGATGATTGATATATTATTAATGCTGATCAATGTTTATTTGTTTTTTGTTTATCCAGCATGGCTTGCACATCAACAACACCACCATGTAAATAAATAAATAATGTTTTTTTTATTTTCCTAGATGCGGAGTTGATAAGTGCGCATGACAATGTCACGTGTGTGTATTTTCTTTTCAACCAATGCGGATAGATTATTCAATAAATTTATTCTAAACACGCGATTTATTTTTCGGAAAAAAAAAATGTTTACATAATAAAAAAATAATTATATAAACTGTGTGAAATTATCACAAAATAAACTTGATGAAATGTTTTAAATTTTCAGAATGTAATCATGTAAAAATACAGTTCAATTTTGTGTCCAATTTTTATTCATCTTGCATGTTATACGATACAAAAAAATTGACCTAAAAAACATTTAAAAATCATGTAACATTATTTTTTTTTCATACAAAAAATAGCTGATTTTTCGATAAGCTATATTGACAACCAACTCGTACAATGTCACGTTTTTCAAGTTGTTGAAAATATAAAAATAAACAAGATTAAATATAATTGATAATACATTTTTTTTCAAGTTCGATTAAAAAAATTATTATTTGATCTTCAATGTACTTATTAGTGATAATAATTTATATTCCACAAGATGTTTTCTACTGATAAATAAATTACTCCAATTTTTCAATTGTCACGCTACCACAAAAAAAAAAAAAAAGAACTGGTCACAGTAACAGTTTGTAATGAGAACAGCCAAGTTCCATCAATAGAATAAAGTTCACCAGTATGTTTGTGCATTATTTTATTTATTTATTAACATTAAAATGTGGAAATTGTATTGTTCTACCAAAAGTGTCATCTGTAAGACAAGAAAATTCAATGAACCGTGAACGTATTGATGTATCAAATAATTTTGCTACACATGAGTTGACATTTCGTCTTCAAACACTTGCTTGTATTGAAACATTTGTCATGGAACATATGCAACAACAGCCATCAAGAATCTCCGTACTTTTAACAAACGATCAAAATCCAATATCAACAATTTACCTTCGTCATCTTCAGGAAATCCGATCAACATATATTCTAACTGAAGACACAAATTTTCAAGACAATCCAAATAATTTACTTGAAGTTTTTCTCATTATAAAAAATTACCAAGATATTGAAAACTCATCGATCAAATTAAACGAGCTTTGTGGTCGTGAATGCAGATATGCAATTTTACTTGTTGATTCAATACAAAATGAAAAACTTTTCATAAAAGAAGCAACAAAATTATTACAAATATTATGGCTAAAAAAAACATCAAACGTTGTTGTAATTGGTGGAGTGAATGACAGTCTTATTGCTGCTCAAAGTGAAAGCTTCAAGCCAAATATTTTGCGTGAACCAATGGATCCAATAATTATTGGTAAATGCCAAGAGAAAAAGTGGCTTAATACACATGATTATTTTACTCCAATGAAAATGAATAATTGTTCTGTTAATATTGCATATTTTGAACAAATACCCTATGCTCATTTAGTCATGAAAAATAATGAAACTACATTAGAAGGAATTGAAGCTACAATTATCTATGACATTGCTAATTCGTTAAATTTTAATCCAAATTTTTCAGAAATTGAATGGGGAAATAATACAACAAAAGAAGATGAAGTACTGGAAGAATTTGATATTCACAAAACAATTGATCTTGCTTTTGGTGGAATTATTTGGCATCCAGAAAATGATATTGACTTTGCATTGGCTTATGATATCATTGATCTTGATTGGCTTGTTCCAAATGAACCTCGTGTTTCTCTGCTTGGTCTTGTATCACCACTGAGCACAGATGTTTGGTGGGCAATTTTAGTTGTTTTAATAATTGCTGTTTTTCTGAGAATTTTAATATTCAAAAAAATGTCTCTTCTGGAAATATCAGCAATTATTATTGGTGTTGCATGGAACAAACAACCAGTAAAATTATCATACAGAATAAAATTTATGTCGTGGATTATTTTTGCTTTTTTATTGACTCAGTTTTATTTGGCGTCAATGGCTGGTCGATTATTGGCTGGTTCAGATGATGAAATAAATACAATAAAAGATCTTGTTAATTCTGGCAAACCATTGGCAGGCACAAAAACACATAAACAATTATTTTTTGATGCTCAAAATGCATTTGATGATGATCGAGAATCTGATTTAGTGTTTAAAGAAATTTTTGATAAATTTATTATTTTAGATCAAGATGATTATGTTAAAACTCTTCAGGATTTAATTGATGGAGTTAATAAAAGTTATGCACTTGTTGGTGTACTAAATGTATCATCAATTTTAACAAAATTTGATCCTCTTATTGTTCACAAAGTTCCAGAAACATTGGCTAGTCTGCCAGTAAGTTTTGCTACTTGGCGAGGTCTTCCATATCTCACGAGAATTGATGAAAAACTACAACAGCTTGTTCAAGGTGGTATTGTTTCACACATTGGCACTACAATTTCATCTAAACATCGTTTTCTCAAAGCCAAAGAACAAGAAGATGCATCACTTGAACAAAATTTTCTTCGAATGAATGACATTGCACCTGGATTTTATCTTTTATTAGCTGGTTGTACATCAGGCATGTTGTTACTTTTTGGTGAACTAATCATTTTTAAAATACAAAAAATAAAGAAAAAAAAAAAATTTAAACAATCTAAATTAAAAAACAAAAATAAGCTGAAACATTTAGCAAATAAATATCCAAAACAAATCACAATTAGTCGAAAAACTTTTGATGCATATCGAAAAAAAAATTCATCAATTTTAAAAGCATAGAAAAATATTTTTAAATTATCTATATTATTTTTTTTATTGCACGTGTGATAGTAATTGTGATGCACACGTCATATGGCAATTAGTTAATAATAATCAATATTAAAATTAACCTGGCATCTATTTTATTTAAAATTTTAAACAACAATTTTAAACATGCAATTGGCTTCACAAGTAAATAAATAATATAAATTTTAATCTTCAAATAATGTAAATATATTATTTTAAAAGTTGCAGTTAAATACTCGACCTGCATAAATAATATAAAAATTCTGTGGAAAGATTTTATTTGTGATACAAGCCTTGTTGTCAAAGTATATCTTTGTTTGATCTTATCTTTGTTTTGATGGCGTGCATCGCAGTGCACAAGTTGCAAAAGCCAGGGTAATAAATTTTTTTGTCACGGTATAATTATTAACAATCAGTACTTACTGTCATAAACTTGTCATTAATTTATATATAGCTTTTAAAAGTACACCACGATGGCCTTATTGTCGTCATTGATTTTCACATCAATACTTTTGAAAAATTGTAACTCAATTGTCGTACCAGAATTAAAAATTGTACAACAAAATAAATTAATTATTGATGGTTCAATGGATCAATTGAAAAATTTACTTAATCAATTTTCTTGTGTTGATAAATTTATAACAAATTATATGAATCAACAACGTTCACGTATCACAGTAGTTTTAACAGATAATCATACTTCTGATATTTCATATTTTTATTTAAAACAGCTACAAAAAAATCAAACAACATTTGTTTTAAATAAACATTCAAATGCATCAAAAGCACAGAAGGCATTATTTGACATAGTTATTGTCATGAAAAATCATACAGATTTGCTAGATGCAACAATAAAATTGAATGAAATTTGTGGTCGAAATGGTAGATATGCAGTTTTGTTAATTAATATATTTAACAACATTGAATCATTTATTGAAGAAGCAAAAATATTAATACAATTATTGTGGATTAAAAGAGTGTCTAGAGTTGTTATAATTGGCTCAGTAAAAGAAGATATTTTTGCAGCTGAAAGTGATTCATTTCAATCAAATATATTGTGTAAACCAATGGATCCAGTGATTGTTGATAAATGTCAAAATGGAACATGGAAATATGATTTTTTTATGCCAATTAAAATGAATAATTGTAGTGTTACAATGGGATATTATGATCATGAGCCTTATTCACACCTTGAAGTGGATAATAAAACATTAACAGGTATTGAAGTATCAATGATAAAAATCATTCAAAATTCACTTAATTTTACAATAAATCCAATGGAAATTGTTGTTGGTTCAAATGAAACAAGATCAGACAGTGTTACACGTACTTTGACAAATAGAACAGTTGATTTTCTTATTGGTGGAATCATTTGGAGACCAGCTCAAAGTACTGACTTCATTATGCTTTATGAAATGGTGCAGTTTGTTTTCTTAGTACCAATTGGTACTAAATTTTCAGTTAATGGATTAATATCACCTTTACAAAATACCGTTTGGATGGCAGTTGGTGGTGTATTATTATTTTCAGTATTTCTCAGATTGACGTTGTTTAAAAAAATATCTTTTCTAGAAATTTTAGCTGTTGTTATTGGTGTTGCATGGAACAAACAGCCAAGAAGATTATCATACAGAATAAAATTTATGTCGTGGATTATATTTGGCTATATATTGTGTCAATTTTATTTGGCAATAATGGCTGGTGATTTAATGTCTCGACCAGTTGAAAAAATGGATACATTTGAAGATTTAGTTATGTCAAATAAAATGCTTGGAGGTTCAAAATTATCACCGTCATTTTTTAAGAGAGTTCAAGGAACATCTGAAAAATTTGATAATTTAAGTAAATTAATGATGAAAAGATTTATTACATTTGAAAGAGTTGTATTTAGAAAAAAGCTACTTGATTTAATGAATGGAAAAAATAAAAGTCTTGCACTTTCAACACTTTTAAATACAACGTCATCAAGTCATAATTATGATACAAGTATTGTTAAAAAATTACCAGAAGTATTGTCAAGTGTTTCATTGAGTATTGCAGCTTGGCGAGGTTTACCTTGTGTGAGTAGAATTGAAAATAAATTACGACAACTTAAGTGGGCTGGTATTGCTTCTCATCTTGGTGATATGGAAGCAATGAAAAATCAAATTAAACGAGAAACTAACAATGATAAAGATCAATCAATGGAAAATAGTTTTATTGAACTTTCTGATCTTATTCCAGGATTTTTATTGATGATGCTGGGGTATTCCATTGGGTTACTGTGTTTATTTTGTGAAATTATTTACTACAAATTTACTGGGTCTAAAAAAAATTATAGACGATTCGAAAGAAAAAGAAAAGTACGCATTAGAAAAATTAAATATTAAAATGTTTGATTGTTTTTTTTTTAAGGACATGGCTCAATCTCAATTTGATGGGAATTTTTTGTAAATAAATTTAAAGCTATTTTCATTTTATTTTTATTTTTTATTTAGCTGTATACATGTGGGGAAAATAATACGCTAAAAATAATAATTATCAAAATTGTAAAAATTTAAAAGCTCTACTGGTTTTGTAGAATTAAAATAAATTAATTATTTTTAATTTATTTATGTAAAACATTGAAAATTGAATAGGAACATTTTAGAATCTGTAAGTAAAAATAAAATACAATTAGTTAATTATAAAAAATTAAATTTAATTAAAATATTGATTGATAAAAAAATTAATTGTGATAAAATAGAATTGGAAAAAAATTATTTTATCGTGATTTATTTTTAATTAGGTTTTGTTTGTCGTAATTTAATTTGTTAAATTTATTTTATTGTGTAAATTTATATTTTAATATATATACTTACATCTTTAAATATTTCTCTTGAACTTGTAAATATTTTTCCAATTTTAAATACAAATGGCTTTGATGTTCTCATCATAATAATAATCAATGATTTTTTAGTTGAATTTTGTAAAATTGTCCAATCAATATGATAAATCATTTGATTAAGATTTTCAAACTGAAAATTATGATAAAATTATTTCCAAAAAATATTTAAATTGTAATTATAAAAAATAGGTAGTTTTTTAAATTCTAAAAAAAATAATTAACGTACTTGTATTTTAACTTCATCTGATACAATACAAATAATAGCAGCTTGTGAAAGTGCTGCACTCAATAAACATGCTGCACTAAAAAATCCAGATGATAATAATTGTGTTACGGATAATTGAAAAGCAAGTACACATATAAATATTCCACTTAATAAAAATTGCATAAACATTTCAGCTGAAAATACAGTACTTATTTTATCAGCTAAATATAAAATTTCCAAATGATATTCAATGAAATTATTAATTAAATTTTTTTCAATTTTTGCACGTTCATATGAATCAATTATTATATTATTTTCATAATTATTTTTGATGTTGTTAATCATACTTTTAAATCTGTATTTAATCATTGATACTTGAGCACAAATTTCTAACATCATGCTGACAAATAATAAATCATGTCCAACATCAATGGAGAATGCAATGAATACTGTTGATATTTCATAGATAACAGTTAGTTCATAAAATCTTGGAAATGAATAATAAGATGTTATTATTCCTGTATTAAATGGAGTTACTGATGATTTAGCTGTTTGTAATTTATATAATATTGTTCCAATTGCTGCTGATGACATTGCTAATCCAAATATCCATGCCAGCAAGCTTAAAATTTAAAAAGAAATTTATAAATTTAAATTACCTAAGACTATATTAATTAATAAAATTTATTTGGATTTTTAAAAACAATATAACAATTTATAAATAAATAAATAATTAAACAATAAAAAATGGAAAAAAAAATAAAATAAAATTATAAAAAATTGGCTATTTGACAATAAATATTGTAAATTAATTTTTAGAAATAAATAAATAATTTTATTACCAAAAAATTAATAAATATTAAATTTTCTTTTGATTTAAAATGTAAAATAATAATTAAATATCGTTTTAATAATTTTTTTTTAATTTTAAAAATACTTACTTTGTCATACGCTCAAAATAAATTCGAATAATTTTTTCCTTCTGATTTTCAACTACGAATGGTTTTCTTTCGAGAATTTTTTCAATTTCTATAATATTATTATTAAAATATAAAACAGTCAAGGACTCACACAGTATAATAAACATAGTCAATGTAAAACCAAAAATTTCAGCAATTTCTTGTGAAAACTTTAACTCTTGAATTTTTTTAAAAAACGCCATAAATTGTGATAAAAAAAATAACAATTGTATTAAACAAATAAATAATGTATATAAATTATATAATTTTGAAAATTTACAAATTTTTGGTTTTTTAATACCAAAAATTTGTAAAATAATAAAGCTTTTTTCAAATAACGACATGATATTTTTTTTTTTCAAGACAATCAACCTCGACACAATTTTATTAGACTCACTTTTGTCAGTTATGAGTTCATGAAATAAAAATTTTCTAAACAATTGACCCTTTTTTTAACCAAAACATTAAAACACATTTCAAACACAAATATTTTATTAAACAAAAAAAAAATAATAATAGTATAAACAAGTCTCAATTATACCTTATACTTAAAAAAACAAACAAAGAAAAATTAGAAAATAATGTTTTACTTTTTCAACTATAAATTTAAATATTTGTATTTGAAACTTTTTTTTTTTTATTACCGGATGCTTTTATTTAAATTTCCTATTTTATTTCCTGTCAATACTATTGAGTTTATAACTTTTTTTTTAAATAATAACGAACAAATAAAATAATAATTTTCACAGAAAAGTAATTGTAGATTTTTTTTTTATTTCTAAGAAAATTTCAGTGATTGTAAATAAATAAATAAATTTATCAACAATAAAATAACAAAGTTCATATATTTATAACAGTTTATAAATAAATTTTATTCTGGTTAAGTATATATATAAGTATTTTTAATTTCCAAAAACAATTTTCGATTATTATTGTGTTGAAAAAAAAATAAAATTGTCACATAAAAATTATTAAATATTTGATTTAAAGTACGTTATAAATTGAGTATGACAGTTTCACTAGCTGCAAGCATTAATTATTAATGATAAGTAATAAAAAAATTAAGTATTATATATATTGAAAATTTTTATAAAGTCATAATGAAATTTACATATTTTAACGAGTCCATATTTAGAGTTACAATATGACCACTTTTAATGACAAATGGTCTCAACATTCTACTCATCATGAGAATCATATTTTTTTTAGAACTGCAACTTGTTAAATTAAGCCAATTACTTTGAAATATTGAAACACCAAGATCTTCAAACTATTTAATAAAATAAAATAATTAATTTTAAATTTTATAATTATTTTTTAATGAGAATATTTTTATTTTTTACCGCAAGTGTTGTCTCGTGGGCAGATATACAAAATAGTGAAATTTGATAAAACATGTTTAATAAATATATCAAAGTACTGATAAATACCAATGAGCCTGGTTTCAAATCAGATAAAACATAAACACTTGTGACTAGAACAATTGAGCTCAATGAGTATTGCACAAAAACAATTGTCGAAAAAAATGAATTAACAACATCGGCCATTCTAAAAATAATACAATTTAATAAATTTTTTATATTTAAAAAAAAAACAAATTAATCTAATAAAAAATAAAAACCTTATAATTGCATTATGATGTTCAATACAATCTGAAAATATTTTTTTTTCTATATATTTTTGTGCTGATGGATTTAAATTAATGAAATTATGTTTCTCCAAATTATCAAGTTTATTATGAAATCGATGTTGTAAAATTTTTACTTGTGCACATATTTGCATCATCATACCAGCAAAAAATGAATCGTAGGCACCTAAAAAATAAATTAATTTATAATTGTATAATGTTAACGATAAACAAATAATTTTAAAGAATGCATATAATATTATGAACGTAAGCACATGAGGGGTAAAATAGACAGCAAACTGAATAATAAAATTAGTCAATAATGTCAACTGGAATTAAAAAAAATAAATAAATAGAACACTATGAAAATTATTTAATAATTAATAAGCAGTTCCTCCTTTGGAAATATAAATAATTTAAAAAGGAGCATAATAAATGATTTAACATACCAGTTATGTTAGCAGCCGTAATTGGTGCCAAGATTTGTGAGACTGAGGTAAACCAGTAAATAATTGGTTTTTCATAGTCATAGGGAAACCAACCCCCAACTGGTAAAATATAAGTTGGTTTTAATTCAAATATTTTACAAATACTCCACACTGTTGCTGTTGTTCCATTCATTGTCCAATAAAGTATTGTATTAATTCTTCAATGTAAAAAAAATTTTTAAAAACTTATTATAATGGCAGAATAAAATTTATAATATTCAAAAAGGTATTAACAGCTAAAACTGTTACAATTAAATTTTGCTTAATCTATGATAACTGAAGAAATAATACCAAATTAATATATTAATTTATTTTGCTGACCTGTTGATGCGATTAAATCGATTTTGAATATTAATTTCATCATCAGTTTCTGGCTTAAATGGATATTTATTAAAACTGTCAATTAATTTGTCTATCACTTTACGACCACCTAAAATATTATGTATTTTATCACACACAACTAGAATGCTCAATAAAAGAAATAATATATTTGTAAAGTCTTCAATGCTATTGCTTGTCAATACGAGGTCTAGGCTTTGTGAAATGACAAACATCCAACTATTGCAAATGATAATTAATGTGTATAAATTGTAAAGCCATGAATGCCAGCCATAACAACTGGCAGGTTTCCATAGACCTGTACATTTTAGTATAAAAAAACTTTCTTGAAGAAGTTGCATTGTTGAATAAGTGGAAATTCAGGAAATACAGATAGGGTGACATTTTCTATGTTTATATTTAATTACCATGCAACGATCGTTAATTTATTCTATTCAAATTATTTTGTCGACTTGTTGTGTTGGATTGCATGAGAATTGTCATGCTGTTGAATCGATTTTCTATACATATAGTATAATAACATCTATTGTATTCATTGGAACAATGAATTGTTCTTAAAAAATATTGTCACCCTTCGTTTATATCGATCTGATAGGGGAGAGACAATAAGAAATACACAAGTCGCTTTACACACTCTTATTACTCAATACTTTACTGAAAATATTATCTATATTCGACGGCTCTTGGAAAATGACATATTATATTTTATTTTTTATTAAAAAAAAAAAATACATACACTGAGAAAATTGTACAACCACATGGAATGGATATATTTTTTCAAGGTAAATAATTATACAAATATTTGTCATCTAATAGAAAAACAAATTTATTCGATAAATGTAAAAACGAGAAAATAATATTTTTAATTTTCAAAAAATATCCAAAGTTTTAAAAATTATAATTAAATAAACAAATAAGAAAAAAAATTCAATTAAATTTTGACAATAAATATTTCGAATTAATTGTTTTTAAAATTTAACATTTGAATTTTATTCAATGACACATAATATATTGATAACAATAACAAATAATATTTATAACACTTGCCTTATTATTCACTGTGCATACATTGTATACTTACAATTAAAATGTGACAATTTTCCTGCGATATTTTCAGTCGAGACAGGATACGATATTTAAAGTAAATTATAAATAGAGTATGACAGTTTTACTAGCTGCAAGCATAGATAATACAAAAAAATTTAGTATTATATAAGCAGTAAATATTTTTAAACAATATTAAATTTACATATTTTAAAGAATCCATATTGAGAGTGACAAAATGACCACTTTTAATGACAAATGGTCTCAACATTCTACTCATCATTATAATCATATTTTTTTGAGACTTGCTACTTGTCAAATTGAGCCAATTGCTATTGTATATTGAGTCACCAAGTTCTTCAAACTATTCAACAAAATAAAATTATTATAATTATTATATTTTGAATGAAATTTTAATTATAAATTATTATATTATATTTATATTCACCGCAAGTGATATCTCATGGCCAGATGTACAAAGTAACGCAATTTGATAAAACATGCATAATAAATATATCAAGCCACTGGTAAATTGCAAAGAACCTGGTTTTAAGCCAGCTAAAATATAAACACTTGCAACTAATACTATTGAACTCAATGAGTATTGTACAAAAACAATTGTTGAAAAAAATGAATTAACAACATCGGCCATTCTAAAAATAATACAAGTTAATATTTTTATATTAAAAAATAAATTTATTGTAATAATAATGTATTTATTATCCATTGACATTGGTAAAATAAAATTCAATTAATTGTACAAAAAATAAATAAATGATTAAATACCTTAGAATTGCAGTATGATGTTCAATAACATCTGAAAATATTTTTGTTTCTATATTTTTTTGAACTGATGGATTTGAATTAGCGAAATTATTTTTTTCCAAATTATCAAGTTTATTATAAAATCGATGTTTTAATATTTCCACTTGTGCACAAAGTTGCATCATTATTCCTGAAAAAAATGAATCGTAGGCACCTAAAAAAATGATTAATTTACAATTGCATAATGTTATTGATCAACAATTAATTAAAAAGAAAAAAAAAACAATAACTGATAAAAAAAATCTAAGACTGGAAAATCATTTAATAATTATTTTATTTTATTTAAAAAAAAAATAAATAAAATACTATGAATACTACAATCTATATGCATTAATTAGTCCAATAAAAAAAGTAGCAGATTTTCTAAATAAAAAAATAGAAAAAAAGAAATATGACGATTGAAAAATAAAACCATACTTTTATTTTGTTTCACTTTTAAAAATTTATAAATGNTAAAAAAACTGGCAGATTTTCTAAATAAAAAAATAGAAATAAAAAATATGACGATTGAAAAATAAAACCATACTTTTATTTTGTTTCACTTTTAAAAATTTATAAATGTGTTTTTATCTGGCCCCGATTGTTAATTAATTTTTCTCCCTCTATATTATTATTACAATTTCTATTTAGTAATCGAAAAAATTTACCTGTCATATTAGCAGCCATAACTGGTGCCATGAGTTGTGACACCGCAGTAAGCCAGTAAAAAATTGGTTTAGTATGATCATATGGAAACCAGCCGCCATATGGTAAAATATAAGTTGGTTGTAATTCAACAATTTTACGAAAACTAAATACCGTTACTGAAATTTTATTTACTCCCCAATAAAGTATTGTATTAATTCTTCAATAAAAAAAAAAAATTTATAAAATATAACATTTTAATTATTATTAAAACTGATTCAATTTTTTTTGGACTTTATTTATAATATTTTATTAATTTACCTATTAATGCGATTAAATCGATCTTGAATATTAATTTCATCATCAGTTTCTGGCTTGAATGGATATTTATTAAAACTGTCGATTAATTTGTCCATCAGTTTACGACCACTCAGGATATTTTGTATTTTACCACACATAACTAGAACGCTCAATAAAAGAAATAATATATTTGTAAAATCTTCAATGCTATTGCTTGTTAATACGAGGTCTAGGCTTTGTGAAATGACAAACATCCAACTATTGCAAATGATAATTAATGTGTA
>MKYW01000007.1:3256017-3288117 GCA_015776835.1 Aphidius ervi
CAAAATCACGACGCAAAAATATAATCACTATTTATTTTGCAAAAAAATAAAAAGATATAAAATTGTTAAAAACTAATCTTTTGTAAATATAAGCATCTAACAAAAATTTATTTTTTTAAATACGTCATAATGACCTGAAAAAAAAAATGATATAAATACTGAGATTTTATTAACATCTTGTGATAAGTAAATCTAAACTTCTCGAGTGATCACAATTTATAATTATTTTTCATAAAAATATTAATTATAAAAAAAAAATGATTTTTAAAATAAAAACTGTAATTGGTTTTTGTATTATTTTTGTAATTTTACACAAGGTAAGTAATAATTATAATATTTTATTTGAAGATCATATGCTCAATTAACTAGTCTACAATATTATTTAAATAAATTAAAATTTATAAATAGACCAATGGATACAGTTGGAGCCCTGAAAGTTCCCCAAGCAATAATAATTATTCAAACATAACTAGTTATTTAAATTATCAAAAAGAAAATGCATCATTAACAACATCAAAACATTGGTTAAATATCCATAAATCATATTTATCAATAATGAAAATTTACAATGATATAAGTACTCATTCAAAATCTTACGATTATAATTCAACAATGTGTTTTGAAAATTCAAGAAGCATTGTAATTAAATCTTTCATATCAGCATTGCATAATAGCAGTCAATGTTTGAGAAATCAAACCCAAGAATTTACAAAAAATTTGGATTCAAAACTTTGGGTTAAGTATTAAAGTTTAATTAATTATAATTTTTTAAAAATAATTATATATATTTTTTTGTATACAGTCTAAAGAAACAAAGTCAATTTTTTTAAATTGCTTCCAATTATTATTCAGTTATTATGAAACACTTGATTGTATTGACAGCCATATGCCAAATAAAAATTTAAAAATTAATCAAGAGTATGAAAGTATAATGTCATTGATTAAAATTAACAACAATATTTTTGTATCATCAATAAATGAGTGTATAAAAAATATAGAGGCGAGCACAAATGAAACAGTAACTCGTGAAATAATCAAAGCAAAAATTTGTTTAAAAAATGAAACTGCTAAAAATAATATTATAACTTCAACAAATTTGGTATTTTTTTTTTAAATTTATAAATATACCTAATTGTCTAATTATTAAAAATATTATTTATTAATTTATTTTTATATTTTTAGAATAAGTATGATATTTAAATGCTAAAAATTTTACAAGCTTGTACAATGCCTGGAATATTATTTTGAAAAGTCTGGAGACAAAACAAGCTGATATCATAAAAATCATCATGTCAAAAGCTATTTCTAGCTACAATAACGTCGTCAATGTCATGAAAATTAATGGTAAAAATTATAACTGTTGTTTAAATAAATCAATAAATTATATTGATAAATTAACCAATAAAAGTCTTCATGCAATTTCCGGATGCTTTAAAAATGAAAGTTTAAACTTTGAAAAATTTTATTCATCAGCTATATTGGTAATTAAAATTTTAAATTTAAATTAAAATCGAAAATAAATAAATAACATTATTTTTTCTTTTCAGGCAGAAAATATTACGTCATTTAAAAATTGTTTAAATAATAATGATAATATTAAAACACGTCTAAATTGTTTAGATACTGATATTAAAAACACAATAGAAAAAAAAATTAATGATTTCGAAATATCAATTGATGGCTGTATTAAAAAAACCATGAAAAATCATGGTGAATTTATTATCATTGGATTTATGATGTTTGATAAATGTATTGATAATCAAAAATCAGATAAATGTGTTGAATTAAATATCAATTCGACTGAAAATAAAATTAAATTAGAAAATATATTGGATGATGAAAGTTACATGTACAATTGGGCTTACTACAAATCATATGTCATGGTAAAATTTGATAATTAATACTCAAAAAAAAAAAAAAACATATATAAGTTTTAAAAATTATTATAAGTTAATATATTATTCAAAAATTTAAAATGAAAATTAATAAACACAAACACATTTAACTCACTTGTAATTTTTATATTTCGATGTTTATAAAATTATATTATTATATTTTTCATCAATTAAATATTAATTAACAATTTTTGCTGTAAAAAAATTATAAATTTTCTTACTAATGTATTCTGCTTAATTAAAAAATAAAAATAAAATTTTTAAATCAATTAAAAATATTAAATTATTACACATAAATAAACTCCTAATCACTGTAAATAATTAACCAACAAATTCATTGATAAAAAAAAGCAACAAAAATATTTTTAAATTGAATAAAATTTATTTAAAAAAATCGACTGATTGCAACTGATAACAAACTGCTACTGTTTATCCCGAACAATCAATGAAAACAATTCACTCTTTTGCGCAAGTACAAAAAAAAAACCAAAATAGTTTAAATTTAAAACAAAGATAAAATAAATATCTTCTTTATCATCTGTCAAACAGTAAAAAAAAAAAATATCCCTATTAACTTGAACATAGGGAAATGATAAAAACAAATAATTTGGTTGGTAAATAATTGAGAGAGTAAAAAAAAAAAAAAGCAGTCAGTTGTTCACTTTAAAAGAACAGAGCAAAGATGGACTCTTGTATAAAAAAATAGCCTCATGAAACACAGTTATTTGTCTCATAACATAAACTATATATTATTTAAAAAAAAACAACAAAGACTGTGATAGTTAAAAATACATATAAATCATTTAAAACAATTAATGTTATTTAAATTATATTGTGAATTAAAATGATTGTTCAAGAGCCAGTTCAGGTAAGCAATAAGTGCATCAACGGATCAATGAATTATAGAGACGACATTTAGCCAGTATGAGAGTGATAGAATGAGTGCAATATTCCATTATTTATTACAAATATATATATGTATATTTAGATTACAAGTGAATCATTAATCTGCGTATAAAAATTCATCAAGCATCTAAATTTTATTAATTTAAATCATTATTTTTCCTTAAAATATACAACAAACATTAAAAATCAATAGTTGTCTTTAAAAATAATATACATATACACATACAACTCACATCTAGCCAAAAAAATAAATAAAAAAAGTTGACAAATTTGACAATAAATAGCTTTAAAAATAAAACAATTTGTCCTTCTATTATGAATTATTATTTTGTAGAAATTGTTAATGATGTTATTAATACATTTTAGCTAAAAATTAAGCTTTTATTTTAATTTTAATTATCATTGAGTAAACATACAAGTGGTACAATATTTTTTTTTTTGACGAGACATATTGGTTTTTTTTATTTATTATTTATATTCAACAATTAATTTGTTGTTGTTGTTGTTGTTTTTTTTAGGCTGCCATATGGCATTGTTTGAATCATTATGCATATGCAGATGCAANACGAGACATATTGGTTTTTTTATTTATTATTTATATTCAACAATTAATTTGTTGTTGTTGTTGTTGTTTTTTTTAGGCTGCCATATGGCATTGTTTGAATCATTATGCATATGCAGATGCAATATTTCTAGCTGAAAGATTATTTGCAGAAGGTAAGGATAATTATTAAGAGTAGCTAAATGAAAATTGTTTTAGATAAATAATTGATTGATGTTTAAATATTGCAGTTGATAATGAGGATACATTATTTTTATTGGCAACTTGTTATTATCGTTCTGGAAGAATTCGTCAAGCTCATGGTTTATTATCAAAAAAAGCACCAGGTACATCACAGTGTCGTTTTTTATTAGCAAAATGTTGCTATGATTTAGAAAAATATGCTGAAGCTGAAGCTGCAATTGTTGGTGGTTATTATAAACAGCTTAAAAATCTTGAAGATATTGTAACACAATTTGGTGATCAAGCATGTTTTTCATTACAAATAATTGCTAAAATATATTATAAAATGATGAGAACATCAAAAGCAAATGAAGCACATAAACTTGCATTAAAATTAAATCCATTTTTATGGCATTCATTTGAAGAATTATGTAATGTTGGAGAAAAAATTGATCCAGTTAAAATATTTCAATTAGATAAACTTGATAATTTTGCAATGTGTCATGGTACACATCAATTAAATTACGTAAGTGAGCCTGATGTAACAGTGTTTAATACAACAACAACAAATATTATTTCAACACCAAATAGTAATGTGTAAGTTAATTAACTAATTGCCAATAATAAATAATGAATTTACATAAAAAGTTTTTAGATAAATATTCTACATTTTGTTTTGTTTGTTCTTGTTAATAGAACACCTGCTCAAAATATTATTGTTCATACAATACCACCAGGTATTAGATTATATTCGGGAATTGATGATAGTCCACAACCAGTACCACTTAATTACAGTAATCCACCAACGATATCACCACGTGTTAAAACATCAAGATATCGTAGTATGCTGAGTAATTCATTTAGTCCATTAACACCAAGTTTTGGAATTCTTCCATTGGAAAATAATACACCAGAACAAAATAATTTATCATCACATGTTACACTTACAGAAGCAAATGATCAAAAAAGTTTAGCCAAACGAGTGCGTGCCCATGTGGGGGTAATTATAAATCACAAAAATTACCTTGTTAAAAAATCAAATTACAATTATCCGAATTTTTATTAATTATTTTTCTCTTTTTTGTTTTTTGTTTTTTTTAGCAATTAATATCACGTAAAGATACACCATTACAACAAGGTAAACCAGTATTTTCACAATCTGGTAATACAAGTAATACAGCAAATATTGTAACAGTAACACCAACAACACCAACACCACCACCACCAACATTACAAGGACCAAATGTAAGACGTTCATCACGTTTATTTAGTCACAGTTATTCAGTTAAAGAAAATAATAAATCACCAAACAGAAATAAATTTGCAACTCCAAAATCACCATCAAGAAAAACCAAAGGAAATCGTTTATCAAAGACTAATTTAAATAATAAAACAAATTTTAATAATGATTTAAATGAAAAAAATCGTAATGTTGTTGTTGTTGTTGATAAAGAAAAAAATGAAACAATAACATCTGAAAAAATGTTAACAACAACAAATAATACATTAAATAATCAAACAAATGTTAATCATTGTGCATTAATTGTACAAAAACAATGTGCTGAAGGTTTAATGTCCTTATTACGTGATTTAGGTATGGCTTATCAAAATTTAAGTCAATATAATTGTAATCAAGCTATTGAAATATTAAGTGCATTACCAGCTCATCATTATAATACTGGTTGGGTATTATCAATGCTTGCAAAATCACATTTTGAAATGAATGATTATAAAAAATCAGCTTATTATTTTTCTGAAGTACGACAACTTGAACCACAAAGAATTGATTTAATGGAAATGTATAGTACAGTATTATGGCATTTATCATCTGAGGTACAATTATCAACACTTGCACATGAACTTGTAGCTGAAGATCGTCATTCACCAGCATCATGGTGTGCAACTGGTAATTTATTTTCAGCTCAAACTGAACATGAAACAGCTATTAAATTTTTTCAACGTGCAATACAAGTTGATCCAAGTTTTCATTATGCATATACCCTACTTGGACATGAATATGTATTAACTGAAGAATTAGATAAAGCAATAACAGCATATCGTAATGCAATTAGATTAGATTCACGACATTATAATGCATGGTTTGGTCTTGGTAGTGTATTTTCAAAACAAGAACAATATAGCCTTGCTGAATTACATTTTAAAAGAGCACATCAAATTAATCCACATCATTCAACTATTATGTGTCATATTGGTCTTGTACAACATCAATTAAAAAAAACTGATCAAGCATTAAGAACACTTAATGCTGCAATAACAAATGCTGCTGATAATACACGTTGTAAATTTCATCGTGCAAGTATTAATTTATCAATTGGACGACACAATGAAGCACTCAAAGAATTTGAGGAACTTATGAATATTGCACCCAAAGAGTCTCTAGTCTATTATTCAATAGGAAAAGTAAATTATTTTAATATTTTAATATCTTTTTTACATGTATTACATGAAATTTAATTTAATTTTTCATGTATTTTTTATTTAAGGTACATAAAAAATTAGGCAATACACATCTTGCTTTGATGTACTTTAGTTGGGCAACTGATTTAGATCCAAAAGGGGTCAATAGTCAAATTAAAGAAGCTATTCTAAGTCCAGGACAAAGTGATGAAGAGTCACCATCTCCACAATCAGGTAATCATCATTAATAATTATTATTATAAATTTTAAAAACTGGATAACAGAATGAGACACTTGATTTTCACTGGAAAAAAATTCTTTACATTATTCTTCATAAAATTAACTTTTAAATTTTCCAATTTACAATAGTTACGAAATTTTTTATCAAGTGTCTCATTTTGTTCATCTTCTTTTGTACCATACAAATGAATAATTAAATGTAAATTAAATATATATAAATTAATTAGAAGGACATGAAGAAAAACCACAAAATTTATTAACCGAACAAGATGCTGAAACAAGTGGTGATATAAGTGCTGAAACAAGTGGTGGTTTAGCAAGAGCAGTTACCATTGAAGCACATGCTGATGACAGTGATGATAGTTTATGAAGGCTCCGAATTAGCCAAATGGGCAGTACCATACTCGCTGATCGTTTTAATTCAATTAGACGTCAAACTTCCAGGCTACATCATCGCCAGCGACATCGACGTCGGCGTATATCTTGAACTAATCGCCAACAACAAAAAAAAAAAAGCTTTTCAATTACATTCAAAATCATACAGTAATAAAATATATAGTAAATTCTTTTTTTTTTTTNAAAAAAAAAAAAAAAAATCAAAAATTTAAAATGAGAAAAAAGAAAATAAACATAAATAATTAATATTAATATTTCAAATAAAATAATCAAGTGTTTATAAATAACACAAAAAAAAATTAGCTATGAAAATTTTATGATAAAAAAATTGTTGGTATGTTTGAAATAATCAATTTTTTTTTTTTTCTTGTTTTTTTCCTCGTAATTATTTCATTTATTTTTTCTCATTATTGTAATTTGTACATTGTGTGTGTTGTGTTCTGTATGTTTTCTACAAACTTTGAGCATTTTTCAATATTTTAATTTACACCATATTTTGTTGAAGTAGCTCTGGAGGTTGATATTATTTAATATTGATTAAATGAATGAGCATGAAAGTGTGATTTTAAAAAATACTAAACGAAAAAAAAAAAAAAAAAAANAAAAAAAAAAAAAAAAAAGTTTATAAGTGAAAAAAAAATGAGCAAGTCTTGTGTAAATGTAAATTATTGTCAGTAGTATTATTGTTACACTTATTATCATGATATGCTATCGTTGAATTGGGGGGATTGTATCCCGATGATTAATGAAAAAAACAGTTAACAATAAAATTGAAAACATAAAGTTATTTAAATGAAAAAAATAAAGACTATTCGTGCAATTGTCGGAGGACTCGATTACGTCGATCGTTTAATACATAATAATTTGTGAATCAACATGTGAAAAAGATTAATAAGATTTAAATAATGTCTATGTATAACGATCGATGATTATAAAAAAAAAAAAAACGAGTGTAGCGCATTAAAATAATTAAAAATATATAAAAAATATATAACTTCATCAAATGGATTATTTAATCAAAAATAAATAAATCAGAGTTTCAATTTTTAGCCCTCAACACTCAGATAATTTATTATGAATAAAAAAAAAAATGATATATATATATATAAAATTTTAAAAAACTTTACTTAATTTAATTAATTTAATTTTTATTTTACTTTAATCAAAAGTTAATTATTTTTTGAGTAAAAAAAATTTTAAATATGATTTTTTTTTATTTTTTACAACAAAAAAAGCTTTTAAACATGAAAAAAAAATTAAAAGATAATTTTTATTTATTTTATTTTAAGATAATAGCAGTTAAATTAATTATGAAAATTTTATCTTTTTAATTTTTACTTGATGGCACTCAAGATAATTGTAAATAATTCTTGATATCTTTTTGAAGAAAAAAATAGGATGACGTTGTTTGTGATAAAAGAAATTCAGCTGCTTTTACACTGATGAATTTTATTTATTTAAAAGATAATATATATTATAATATAGTATAGTTTCAATAAATGGTAAGTAAACTTTTCAGACATTTTCAGAGAGTACTTTGTTATTGAAAAATAATAAAAATGGACGCATCAATTGAGACTGGTGAGTATTATAAAATTAAATTGTTATAATGGCATTGCTGAGTTTTAAAATAATAAATAAAATTATATTATTAATAGTTACAGGAAAAGTAAAACTTGAAGAGCTTGGAAAGACATTGACCCATGAACATTTAGCTCTTGATTTTTGTACATTTTATGTACCACCACCGAGTCAGCTGATAAATATTTTTGAGCATAAAATACAACTGAATAATGTTGGTTTTATCAAGCAATATCCGTAAGTAAATTTGATGATTTATTTTTAATTATCAAACTATAAAAAAAATGAGATATTAATAAATAATTAAATTATTTTAGATACAGTAGTAAATACAATGTTAATTTTTGTGATGATGATACTTACAAAGCTGTCTTGGAAGATGTTAAAATATATAAAAAATATGGAGGTGGTACAATTGTTGAAAATTCAAATTATGGATTAAAAAGAAATATTTCTTTTATGAAAAAAATAAGTGAAGAAACTGGTGTAAATGTTATCATTGGAACAGGTAAAATAAAAAATTATTTTATTAATAAAGTTAATTTTTGCTATTTAAATTGATGGATTTATCAAGGTCACTATGTTGATGCAACTCAGGATAAAATAAATCACGAAATGACTGAAGAAAAAATGTATGATTTGATGATAACTGAGTTGACAAAAGGTTGTGTTGATTATCCATCAGTTAAAGCTGGATTTATTGGTGAAGTAGGAAGTAGTTGGCCAATAACAGGTAAGAAAAAAATCATAATTTAATAGTTTAAATATAAATTATTAATAAAATTTATTATAGATTTTGAAAAAAAGGCAATACGTGCAACAGCAAAAGTTCAACAACAATTAAAATGTCCAGTGACATTTCATCCTGGTAGAAATCCTCAAGCACCATTTGAAATAATGAGAATTTATACTGAAGCTGGTGGAGATGTTGATAAAGCAATCATGTCACATTTAGACAGTAATTATATACCATTAATTAATTAACATTATGATAATACAAAACAATAAATAAATTAAATAATTTTTATCATTTAAAAACAACAGGAACAATTGATGATAAATGTCAACTTTTAGAATTTGCTAAATTAGGATGTTATACACAATTTGATTTATTCGGTACAGAATGTTCATTTTATCAGCTTGATGAAAAAATAAATATGCCATCAGATGCACAAAGACTTGATAGAATTAATTGGATTAAACAAGATAATGGAATTGATAAAATTCTCATGAGTCATGATATTCATACGAAACATCGTTTGGTAAATTTATTTATCATTATTTTATAATTGAGATTTTGTTTTTTTATTTTATTTTTCATTTGTCAGATTGAATATGGAGGACATGGTTATTCACACATTATTACAAATGTTTTACCAAGAATGAGCTCAAAAGGTTTCGATTTAAATGAAATTGAAATGATTACTACCATTAATCCAAGAACTTGGTTAACTTGGTAATGATTAAATGGAAAAAAAACATGATTTGCCACTGTTTTACATAAAAAATATAAAATAATATAATTTTTTATCAATTTTATCTTGTTTTATCTTGTTATATATTGTATTTTTTTTGTTTTAAATTAAACAAAATAAATAAATATCATGTAATTTTAATATAGATATGTTATAATTTCTGGGAAAATCGATATTTTTCTTTTTCTTTTTTTGATGGTTGTGCTTTTTATTTATCTTTTATTGATGATTTAAGAGCATCGTCACCATCAGTTTAACCCAGATGACGAGGGTGAATTAAAGAAGGGAGAAAAAAATAAAAATAAAAAAATAATATATAATGTGAGTATCGTATGGAGCAGGCGCGAAAATATTTTGCCCTCTGGCACACACACCTCAATTGTAAAGTGAGATCAGTTGCCCGTGGTTTTTCCAAGGGTATACAGTACTTGATATTTGTAATCGTGACCCAGTGTCATCCCCAGGCTCCAATACAACCAATCATTCCAAAATTTTATTTAAAAATAAACCAGATTAATTAACAAGGTAATAGTGGAAATTAAAAAATATTATTATTGTTAAATAATAAATAAATAATTAATTTTTTTCTTCATAATTTATGGAACTTGAAGTGATCATAGTAAAGGGTTCAAGTGAGATTGTGGTTGTGCTAAAGGACGAGTAGAAAAAAAAAAAAAAAAAAGTNAAAAAAAAAAGCTTTGAGAAAGAAAAAGATTATAAATATATATAAAATAATAATGTGTATGTGTGTTGGGGTGCAGAGCCAATTGTAAAATCTTTCGGTGAAGAAAAATATTAAAAATAAAAAATATTAAAACGAGGGTGAATTGTTGGAAGGGAGGACACGCCTGACGATGGATTACTACGTCGACGCAGTTGAATTTAACGTATGATTTTTGCACTGATATTTTATCAAGGACAAAAGGTAAATATACAAAAAAATTATAAACAAATAGATAAATATTAAAAATTAGATAATTTATAATTTTATTTAATTAGTTTATATTTAATTTTTAAATGAATTAACATTATTAACAGGAAAAACAAAAGTAAATTTTTGATGTGGAGAATTTTTAAAGAGGGTTTAATTTTTTTTTTTTTTTTTTTNTTTTTTCTTATCATTTTTGTGGGTCATATGAAGAAGGTAAACTACGTTTCGAGGTCGTGGGGTCATGAAGATATTTTTTTTTAAAACTTGTTAAAATTAAAAAAGAAATTTTGTATTTAGTTTAAATTAATATTATTGTTTATGTATTTAAATATAAATTTATCAATGTTTAATTGTTGTTTTTTATTAACGTTTATTTAGTTGGTTAGTTTTTTTTTGGAAAAACAATAAAAGATATATTTTCTCTGCCAATTTTCGGTAACGCTCGGGGTATTTTCTTTTTTATTTTTAATATTTATATGTATATTTGTGAGTGTAAATATATATAGATTAATATATTAAAGCTAGAAATTTTACCCTTGTATATTTTAAACAACTTACTTCCGGTATAATATATTCACAACCACGGATCATTTCAATATTTAAATTTTACATTTTGTAATAAATTTATATATTCATTCAATTTTAACTTTTTATGCTTTTTTTATTTTTATTTTTCAACAAATAAATTGTCAATTATTAACATGGAAATTTATGTTATTTAAAAAATGATTATATTTACATGTTTTTAATTTTTTTAAATTATTCTTATCTAATTTTTTTTCGATATGAATAATTGTTAACTTGAAACGTTTTAATTTATCAATTTGTTTTAAATTTATTATCCAATTGAATCGTCATTGAGTTACTGAATTATATAGAATAATAAAATTTATCAGTATATATTTTTCTTATATTTTTTTTCATGTTGTATAATAAATTTTATAAATTTAAATAAATTAATTTAATAAGCTAATAGTTTTTTGTTGTAAAATAAAAATTTTTTAAAACAACTTGAATTATATTTTAATATAAAAAATTTATAAATAAATAAAAATATTTATTGATTAAAAATTTTAAAATTGATTATAAAATTATAAATTATAATGGCATTTTTAATAAAATTAAAATTCATAAAAATTCACGTAACTATTAAAATTATTAATTTTAAATAATTAAAAATTTTTTACAATTTTATAATATGATATTTTTTATTTAACATATTTCATTTTTTTATTGTTTGATAAATAATACAATATATTTTTATTATTATTCAATCAATTATTCCAATTTATAGCTGTATGAAAATAAATATTTTTTAAATCTAAATAATAACAAATTAAAAAAGACTTTTAATTAAAATATTTATATTTATTATTATTCAATTGTTTTATTGATAATTTATATTATATTTTTAATTGTTTAATATCAAATCAAATGACCTGATCAAAATTAAAATCACACAACCGGAACTTGCAATTTACAACGTCTAGATTATATCTGTCGTTAAATCGATGTATTTATCCATGGGGAATGAATTGATAGGATGATTGGTCGTTCAAGGGGAAGTTGATGATAATCAGAGAGAAAAAATTTTACAGTAAACGTAAATAATTTCTGCAACGTGCTATCTATTCTTGCGGAAATACCAGTCGTCGCTCAGATACGATGCACTTTTTTTTTTTTTTAAATAAAAAGCACAACCATCAACGTCAAAAAAAAGAAAAAAAAAAGAAATCGATTTGATTCAAATAATAATAATTAACCAAAAAAGGAAAAAAACTTTTATAAAATTTTTAGATAATGAATTTTATATTTTTTATTTCGAAATTTAAAAAAAAAATAGAACTTTTATAATTTTATGCTCATCAAAATTCAATGAAGAGAAATATTTTCGAGTTATTTCATTTATTTCGAATTTGATTTTCGAAAAAGTTTCTATCCAATTTATTTGATTGAACGATTTTATTAGCCAGTCAATATTAAAACTACAGAGGTGCATGAACTCTATAATGAATCATTTTTTTTTCTGAGAATACTTGTAAGAGTTCCGGGGTATAAGCCAAATTCAATTTAACAATGATATATATTTAATTGTATCAAATGATTCAATTGGAATTTTATTTGAAAAATATGGATATCCAAATGAAAAAAATAAATTTAAAAAAAGTTTGAATGATGAAAATTTATCTACACGTATTTTTATGTGAAATAAAAATTGCTATATTTATGGTAAAAGTAGTTAGAATATTTTTTGATATAACGCCTTTTTCCTGCGGCTATTTTTTTTTTATAAGATTTCATTTCAATTTACCAGAAATCTTGTAGAAAAAAAATGAAAAAAACTGAAGCACAGTTGCTACGTTAATCGTGGCTGAGGTTAATTAGGTCACTTTTTGTATACAAAAACATATTTTTGAATTTAAAAAAGATGAAGAAAATAATAATGCCATATTAATTTTCAAGTGCGTATACTCAATATCTCAATGTAACCTTTTCATTTAGTTAATAATTCATCTATTCATCTTTCCAAAAAAAAAAACCATTACACATTTTTTTTTTTTTTTATTTATTATAAATTTAATTATTAAATGGAAAAAAAAACAAATTCATTATAACAGCTTTGACCTTTTTGAAAGGTTAATATTATCTGTCAAAATCAGATTTCCCGATAATTTTCATATTATATTATTTTAATTTACAAACTGACAGAAAATAATTTGTAAATTAAAAAAAAAAATTGATTTTATAAAGTTTTTTAATTTCTACTAAATATCATAATTCCAATTAATTAAAATTATTAATTATAATACATTTAATTAATAATCTCTCGAAAAATTAAAATATCAAAAATAAATATTATTTTTTTTCCCAATAAATATCGCAATTTATTTTACAATAAATTTCATCAATTTTAAAAAGTACATTTTTAAATTATCCAAAATTAATTTATAAAAAATAATAATAAATCTATTTTTAATGTAAAAAATACGAATGATATTTATTATTATTATTTTCTTTAGTAGAATAATTATTATTATTTCCAAGCAATATAAGATATTGAAAAATATAGCCAAAGATTTGACCGACTTTCTACTGTCCAAAGCATTTTCATAAAATATTTTTTGTAGATATTTTCAAGCTCTTAAAATAAAAATAATATACATACACCTATTTAAATATATCAAAACTAAACAAAAAAAAAAATTCAAACGTAAATAAATTCTCCAGTCTTGACAATTTAAAAAAGCTTCGATAAAAAAAAACCAATATATAATTNGTCTTTACAATTTAAAAAAGCTTCGATAAAAAAAAACCAATATATAATTTCAAATATTTTCATAGTAATTTAATTATTTATTATTAATTTAAATAAATAATATAAAAATTATTATTAAATTATTATTAATATGCCAGTTACTTGTTGAATTATAATTTTATAATTTTATAATTTAATACTAATATTACAAGTGACCTATTGAAAGTACTAAATCAACAAAAATTTATGCTCCTTTTTTTTTTCTTTTATAGACTTATCAATCTGCAAGTTATACAGATATGGCAATCGATGTAAATTAAACAGGCCAATGTCTTGTATGTGTGTGTGTTATGTGTTTATCAATATATATATATGTGAGCTTTTCTGCTCAAGTGCTTTTCAGTAACATAGCAACGTAATGTTCCCCAGAGTTCCTGTTTTGCCTTGAGGCAGTGAAAAAAAATACAATAGACCAATGTCTATATATTTCACTTTACTTCCCTCGATGCTTTTTCCTTCTCTTCCTTTTCTTTTTATTTATTTATTTTTTATTTTTTTAATTTTCTTTACTATATAGATTTTCAAGTATATATCTGTACAATGTCTCATAACCTATTTAACGACTGTACCTATCTGTCCACCTCGAGTTTACTATCATTTTTTTTTCGTTTTTATAACTATGTATATTATTATTTTTATTATTTAAACATATAGATATATTTATGTAGTTTTTTATATTGTACAGAATATATGCGTCACGTTGCTTCAACAACATAAAAGTGTACAAAAGCAAACTGTATTAAATTTCTTTTATTTTTTTTATTTCAAAACGATATATCTTGGAGAGAGTGTCTCTAGTGAATCGTCATTGAGTTACTGAATTATATAAAATAATAAAATTTATCAGTATATATTTTTCTTATATTTTTTTTCATGTTGTATAATAAATTTTTATAAATTTAAATAAATAAATTTAATAAGCTAATAGTTTTTTGTTGTAAAATAAAAATCTTTTAAAACAATTTGAATTATTTTTTAATATAAAAAATTTATAAGTAAATGAAAATATTTATTGATTAAAAATATAAAGCTTGATCATTTTTCATACTTACTCGAGTGAGCAGATGGTTAAGTTGACAAGAGTCTTGCCTACAGTGCTTGTGGTATCGGGTTCATGTCCCGAGTATATTTATAAAATCGAGCTTATACAATTGTATAGCCTGATAGGATGTGAAGCTTGATGAATTTATGCTTCATATACATTCAATGAAAGTATTAAGTATATGGGATTCTTCGATAGTGAGTTTTTTCTCTCTTCTGGTGTTTGAGGTAAATATAATCTAGCATAGACCATGTGAACTACGCACTTGGTCTACGCCAGGAAATGTTTGCCTTAAACACAGGACACCTTTTTTTATTTTTTAAAAAAAGATAACACACTTTCTCATATTCTATCTATCTCTCTCTCTCTCTCACAACTATTGATGACAACTGTTCTTTCTTTCTTAAAATCACACAACCAGAACTTGCAATTTACAATGTCTAGTTTTTATCCAAAAATTTTTTAAACTACTAAAATTATTTTTTTATAAATAAAAAATAACATTTATTGTTTAAAAATATATATGAAAATAAGTTTGTAAAATTATAGGTCATATTACAATGAAATTTTGAATAAAGTTATAAAATTGAGTCTGTACTTTTACTTTCACTTCCGATCGGATATGAATGTCTAGACGTCTGACCAAATACGAACTTGCACCCCTTTTTATCCTTTGCTCATATATGAAATCGTTTCATTTAAACCAACTCAAATACCACCCTATATTTTCATATACCAAACAAAATTACATACTCCCTATATTTACACCAAAAAATATCAAATTTATTTCTTCATAAATAACATAAAAAAAAAACTATTAATTTTTTTAATTAAAAACTCATTTATCTATCACTTAAAAATGAGAAAAAAAATATAAATATAAAATTTATTTTTCTCACATCAAATGTCTCTATATCTAAACTCTTGTGGCCAAGTAAAAATCACCCCCAAAGAAAACAAGACAAACCAGCCAAAAATAAAAAATAAAATTTTGATATTTTTATATACATAACATCAGCAGAAAAAAAGGGACAAACGAGGGCAAAATGTGCCACGTTGATTCCCACAGTAAAAATAAAAAAAATAACGTTTGTGGTTGAGGTTTATTGGGAGCTTAAAAAAAAAAAAAAAAAAAGAATAAGGGGTAGTATAAAAATAAAAATAATAATAATAATCAAGAGCTTTGTGTCACGTACTTGAAAGAATGAAAAATCCAAGGAGAGTTAAGAAAGAAATATATACATATTTATGTATTTTCACCCTCTACCCTTGTTCATGTGCACTTAAAGTCACTAGAAAATACTTACAAAACATTTTGTGTATACTCTTTTACTATCGTATTCCTCTTTTGGTTACAAACTTTATAAGCATTCAAATAAGGACCGAAAAAAGTTTAACTTTAACGCGAAAAATGCTTCTTTGCGTTTTCAACAACTCTCTCTCTCTCTCATCCGCTCTCTCAGCTTCTCTCTTTTACTCACCACTCGTTTTGTCATTAGTGCTCACAGTAATATATAATTCTTTTTTTTTTTTTCTTATTTTTTCATTTCATCTTGTTTTCTCTTTTTCACTTAATGGTGATGATGGCTTTTTTAGGTCGACTGTTTTTCTTGTCCTATTTCATTTTTTAATCAGCTTTATATATATATTTTTTTTTTTTAATATTATTTCATTAATTAATTATAAATATTACTAAAATAAACTATTTTTTATTATTTGATTATTTATTCATATGCTTTTTTTTTTTTGTACGAAGGATTTTTGAGAATTTTTTTTTTTTGAATGATTCAAGTGTCCTCGAGACAAACTACCCCAAGGCTATATACAATTTTTGTAAAATTATTTCAAAAAGATTTTTATGTATTTTAAAAAAGGTCTGACGTTATATTGAAAATTTTTTTGAATTAAAGTTGAAATTTTTATGTTTATAATTATCTAAAAGCAAAATTCTATAGGTTAAAAATAAACTAAAGTGAAAAAAAAATTCTACAAGGGTCAATTTATAAAAAAAGAAATGAAAAATTGAAATTTTTTATTTTATTTTATATTCTATTGAAGTTTAAATATATTTTTTTAAATTTATTTAATTTATTTTTATTGTAAAGGAAAATAATATGAATATTAAAATTTTTATGACATTATTTTGTTTGATTTTGTTTATAATTGGTTTGCAGAATCGATTATAACCGATGAGGGTTTATTCGCATGATGGAGGGATCACGAGAAAGACTGATAAAATTACTGGACACAAGGCTGGATGTCTCGTGGAGAACGAGTCGTTCACGTCATCGTCATGATGATAAAATTTTAAGCCAAAACGAGTGATTATAGGAAAATTTTAAAATAGGATAATAAATTAAATTAAAAAAAAATTTAAATATATAAAAGTGACATAAAATAAATATTTATTTAATAAGCAAATAATAGTTAAAAAATTTTTTTGAGAAAAAAAAAAAAAGAGAAGGGTAGTTTAAAAATTGCAAAGAAGCGATGAGCGATTTACAGGCGACCCTCGAGTTTTCCCTCGAGCTATGCAAGTTCTACAATGTTGATCTGTTTCAACGAGGGTAAGAATATATTTTTATTTTTCAATATAGACTGTTGATAAATTGTTGATGCTGCTATTTATATTTTTTTCAATATTGTTTAAATTAAAATGTAGAAAATATATTTGAAAATTAATAATTATTAATACAGGTACTATCAAATTCGAACAGCTCTTCGTGTGTCACCAAAACTTCCAATCAAAGTTGAAGTTGATCAACTTCGAAATAGTAAGTTTATTAATTTATTAATTTTTGTTTGAAAAAAAAAAATTAAATTACTAATAATTCAATTTTTTAGTTATTTAATAATTACTTTTAATTTATAATTTAATTGTTTAGAAATTCATGGAAATTTAATTTTTTTTAAATTGATTTTAATTGTGATACATAATTTTAAATAAAAAATTCCATAGAAAAAATTTAATTCAATAAAATTGACGTTGTTAAATTATTTCGAAAAATTTCAAAATTTCGAAATAATGATTTTCAGTTTTTTAAAATAGTAAATAATATTTTAGGGAGAATTATAAATTTTTTAAAAATCGAAAAAAGATAATTCGATATTTCTAGAGTGGTTTGATTTAGAAAAAAAAATTATTTCTGGTTATAATAAAATTTAGAACTTAATTTTTAAAAAAAATGATACTAATGGACAATTGTTTGAGACAATTTGCTATTATGTATTTATCAATTAATAATTTTCAGATAAACGTACATTAGACACCTTCGAAGAGCCAGGAACAAGCAAAAGATTTCAAATATTATATAGAAATGAGGAGGTCACATTAGGCACATCAGTTATTTTTCGTGCTCATGTTCTTGTGCATAGTCACAAAATTGAAGAAGCACTGTCACGTACTCACTTTAATCTTGGCGTTGAACTTTGGTTCAGTGAGCCAACCCAACCAGGCAATATGGCTTGTGTGTCCTCCAGGTCAGTTATTTTCTATTCAAAATTACATTTTTATTTTTTTTTTTTCCTTTTTCATATATAAAATAAAATTCAAATGACAAAAAAAACATACAATGGATATTAAATATTTTTATTATTATCATTTCAAACAACAAGTTCAATCACTGAATATTTTTAACTATGAAAAATATATTTTTAAAAATTCGAAAAAATAAATATCATCAAACTGGAGAAATTTCAAATTAATATATTGATTTTAATGATACTTTTCTTCTTTGTTATTTATTCTTTAAAAAAATACATTTTTTTTTTTTTTTACCTTTGCTTTTATACTTTATTGTAATTTTTTTTTCTTTCTTTTATTTATTTTTTTTTTTTCCATTTTTTTTTTAGTCATCTTTTCAGAATTATCTCTATAAGACTTGGCTCGTCATGTCACTTGGGTGTAGATGAACTTTTTTTAGAACACGACAAGGTTTGCCAAACATAAACGAAAAAAAAAAAAAAAATGAAAAATTTACATTAATATTTTAAAATTTAGCACTTTTAATTGAAGGGTTTACTTATTTTTTTTATTCACACTTTTTATTTCAATAATTATTATTCTTTACACCTTGCAGTAAAATTATTTAACTGTTTAATTAAATTTTCATTTGTACTTTAATTATTTTTATTTATTTTAGAGCATTGCAGTTAAACTTTGTACCAACAAGAGGCTTGCATTACCATCTACCTGTGCTGTTTGATTATTTTCATCTTGCAGCAGTATCAATAACAATTCATGCTTGTTTAGTTGCTCTACATCAGCCCTTTGTTAAGTCAGTATATTAATTATATTCTAATATATCCAATCAAATTATTATTCTAAACATTAAATAACAATAATTATATTTTTTTTGTTTACATGCTTGGAAAATAATTTTAATTATTAGAAAAAGTATTTTACACTACGTTCAAAGCTGGTGAGTGTTTATTTCTTAATTGTATATAATTATTTTTTACCTTTTAATTTTATTACTGAGGTGCAGGGATATAGGCGCAAAACTTTCTGTACACTTCATAAGAATCCCACTCATTGTTTCTATAGTAATTGACATAGACAGTTTATATTAGGCTCAAATTAGTGTATTATATTATCAAATCATAAACTGTATTATAAAATCATAAATAAATAATTATTTTCTTAATTATACGTACGTCTTCCTTAGCTCCGTCTTTTCCAAATCACCCAGGAGGTAAGACGTTTGATTCGTTTTTTTTAAAGTGGTTTCTCCAATAGACCTATTCCACTATAAAATTACGCTTTTCGCAAGTCATAGCTGCAGCTATAACTATTTCGTTTCGATTTATATAAATTTTTAGATTGCGCTTGTAGCAGCAAATCTTCGCACTGCGCTCTCAGCTGCAAGTATTCGTACTGCGCTCTCAGCTGCAAGTATTCGTACTGCGCTTTCAGCTGCAAGTACACGCATAAAAAAAATACGGGGAAAATAATACGGTAATTTTTTCGAAGTAATCATTTATTATTTGATAGGACATTTTTTTTTTCACTTAATTCACTATGTCACTATCGGTCACTATGATTACTTCTCGCTATTTTTCGCACGTAGCTGCAAGTATACGTACTGCGCTTATCGCTGGGATTATTCGTACTGCGCTTATAGCTGCAAGTACGAAGGGTTTAAAAAACAAAATAAAAACAAAAAAGAAATTGATCAAACACAGCCATACAGTTATCAATATTACCATTAACATTACCAATATTTACATATTACCAATTGTTGAATGTACCAGCTAGTTCCTCTGCATCTCCATCACTGACCATCTGCTTCAGCAACCTTTGAGAATTCGTCCAATGTCCTTCCTGCACCTCCTACGTTGACCATCTGCTTCAGCAATCATCTAGGAATTGTCCAATGTCCTTCCTGCAGCATCTCCTCCGTTGGCCATCTGTTTCAGCAATCTCTAGAATCAGTTTTTCAAGCAGTATTTAAAAACTAAACGAAATAAATTTTTTTTTGTTGGAAAAGTGCGTAAAATGTCAAATAAAAAAATCTTACAAATAACATACATCGCGATCGGAAAAGGGTAATAATTTATCTATTATAAATTATCACGATAGATTATAATACATCCTAATCACCCTCGTCTACTCTGTTTGAGATAGACAAGGTTGATCCATTTTGACTTTCACTCTACCGCCATTTAATTTGGCATCAAAATTGAATATGATCATTCACAAAAATTGTCAAAATGAATCTAAAAAAATAATAATTTGGGGACGACGAGAAGTTTCAAAAAATATGAAAAACAATTTTTTGAAACTTCAAGGACATTAGAGCACTTTTCCGGGATGGGTTAATAATTACAACTAGTCAGTCGTGATCCTGGCTTTTATTCACACTTTGTGGATCCTGACTAGAGGGACTTAACTTATTACAGCAAACAGCAAAAATATCCAGGTAACCTCCAATAATCCAATTAAAATATCCAGGTAATCTCCAATAATCCAAATAAAATGTCCAGGTAAATTTCTCAGCAATAATCCATGAAGATAATTTCAAGTGAATGGCTCGCTCTAATCCAAAAAGGCACTTTTTACACTCATACACTTTTTTGAAGTAATCAATCACTATCGCGCACTATGATTACTTCACACTTGAAATTTGATTTTATTTTTTATAATTTTTTTTTATTACAATAAACCACGAGGCTGTCTGCACGTGGCAGCTTCGAAAAATTTCTAACCTAACTGAACGAACGAAAAAATTTAAATAAACGATTACACTCCGAAAAAATGAGACGAACTAACTAAAACCGAAAAAATTATTTTATTAATTAAATACTTTTTTTTATTTTTTTTATATNAAAGGCACTTTTTACACTCATACACTTTTTTGAAGTAATCAATCACTATCGCGCACTATGATTACTTCACACTTGAAATTTGATTTTATTTTTTATAATTTTTTTTTAACCAACACTTTCACTATTCAATTATTTAAACACTTTTTTTTATTTTTTTTATATGGAAAAAAACACGAGGTAACACTTTTTAAAAAATTTAACCAACAAAAAATCAAAGAATTTTTTCTATTAATTAAATACTTGAACTTTTTTTTCATACCGAGCAACCACGAGGTAGTTTCAAAAATTTCTAACCTAACACGACCGACTGAGAAATTTAAAAAGATGTTAACGCGGCACGAACTGAAGAAGAACTGACTAGAAATCGTCTAGGACTGCCTTTTATATACCATAGACAAAGACCGGAAATTTCTATTTTCTATGTAGAGTGGGTATAAGCACTCTAAGCACTCTAAGCTTATACCCACTCTATTTCTATGTGCTTCACTGCGCCCTCTGCAGATGAGTCATAGGTTGCGAACGGCAGGTGAAAATTTTCGAAACACGTTCGCGGTACAGCATAACGTTCAGATGAAAAAGAAAATTTTGACAACAGATGGACATCCAAGTTAAAAAAAAATGCTCAAGACAATCTCTTGTCCTTGAAAAATTCATATTTATTATATTTTAAATAAAACAAAAAAACAACCCTTGCTTTTTATATTTCTTCTTATAATAAAATAATATTAATATGAAAAAAAATATATAATATTTTATTTGAATACACCCAAACTTTAGCCTATGAAAAATATTAAAATGTTATATAAATAATTTTTAAATTTGATATAAAATAAATTGCTTATTAATTATTATTTATAAATTATAATAATTATATAATAAATAAATAAATGAAATAAAAAATAGTACTGTATATATTATTTTTATTTTGAAAATGTTTTGATTATTGTTCAAAAAAAACTTAAAGATTATAAAAAGAACTTGAAGAATTTAAAGATTAAATAAAGATAGCTTTCCTATATTTTTTTTTTGATAGATTTTAGTGTTCTAATACAATTCTAAAGATGTGATATCTTGTGAAAGATTGTAAAATCAGATATATGAGTTTTGTGTTTGAGAAGAATCTTGATAGTTTGATTTTGGGTGCGGTAAAATTTCAACCACGATAGCTTCGTTAGTACTGTACTCAATGTTCAAACACAATCCACTTTGCGGGCTTTTTTTTTTATTCAATTTTAATATAATTTTATAAAAATATAAATTTATTTAATTGTTATTTTGTTTATTTTTGGGTCAAGTGCACCAAGAGGTGGTAAACAATGGCTTCAATCAAAACAACCACCAACAAGTACAATAACAAATGACTTTTCAAATATGGTAAATTATAAAAAAAAATATTAATAATAATTTACTATGATAAAAGAAAATACATAAGTATATAATTTAAATTTGACTTAAAAAAATAGGAAACATTGACACGATGTGTTGGATCAACAACGAGAATTCAACATGCAAGAGTCATTCAAAAAGAAGTTACGAGACTTTTATTAGCATCAAGGGAAAATCTTCTTAATGACATTGCAGACTTGGCAAGACTATTGCCATCATGGGAACAACGTGATCTAGAAATTGCTGAACGAAAACGCAAGGAGGCCACAAAGGTATCATTTGCATGTCTGAAAGAATTTTCAATTTACTTAAAATTTTCAATATCATCTAGGTCAAGATGATAATGATAAAAAATTTGTTGTATAAAATATATTTTTGATAATTATTTTTTTATGTGTTATAAAGGTAATAGACTCAGAGGATGTTGATATTGCTCAACTTTGTGCACAAAATATTGTTCTTTGGAATATATTTCTTGAGGCATTTACAAGACAAGAAGTTATACAACAACATTTAGCAAGAATTCATCATCAACTTAGAGTCAAAAGATTTGCTGAGGGTTTTTTTGTATTAGAAAATCCAAGAATGTCAGCAGCTGGTTGTTATGATGCAAATTATCAAAATTATCAAGCTGTAAGTGAAGCTGCTAGAAGATCACGTTATTTAGCTGCTTTACCACCACTTCCAGTTCATTGTCCTGAAGTTGATGGTGATATTAATTCATTGCCACTTATTTTTGAGGATCAATATTCAGATATGCAACAGAGACATCGAAATAGTGGTAAAATATACATAAAAAAAAAATACTTTATCATTGATTTTAATTTAAAAAAATTATTAAAATTAATTACTAGACTTTAGAAAGAGTTGAAAAATATATAAAAATAAAAAATTAGTTTATTAAAAAATATTATTTTACATAGTACCAACGATGGAAGATTGCAGCTGTGGAATTTCTGGAATTATAGAATCAAAAACATCAAGTGTATGGTCACCAAGAAGTGAAGGAGCTGTTCAAGATTTATCAATGATACAAGCACGTTTTGGTTTGGCACCATCAGCATTACCAGCACGTCACAGTAAATCATTGGATCAATTGGGACCAGAAATACCACAATTACTACAGCCAACATCACCAAAAACACTTCCAAGATCAGCATCAACACAATTATTTAGTAAACAACGTGGTGGAAGAAATATAACACCACCAACATCAGTACCATCAAAAGGCAGATCAAGATCACAAGCACCACTTCATACAGCAAGAAGTACAACTTTATATCCACCCTCGGGTCAGCAGCTGGCTTCCTCAGCACCGAATTCATCATTAGGTTCTTTTATTTTTGCTTTTGCTTTGTGTTGCTCAATTTATAATTAATTTTTTTTTCCAATGCTGCAGTGTGGCGCATGTTTAGCATAATATTTTGTAACAAATTGAGATAANCATGTTTAGCATAATATTTTATAACAAATTGAGATAAAATTTTGGATTTTATCAAGTAAATATTCATTACTTACTCAATTTGTTATTGAAATATTTTTTATGAGTTTTCATGCAAACAAATCATTAAAATGTATTATATTTTAATATTTTTGACAATTTGAAAATTAATAATTTACAGGTTTTACACCAGTAGCAACTCTTCCACGAGCAAAATCAACGCAAATATTAGTAGGAAATTCATATCAACGTTATAATAATTCAGATGAAAATTTAGATCGTCCATCAACATCAATAACATCATTATTAGCAGCAATGTTTCCAGAGTTATCAACAACATCTGAATTACCTGGTTATAAACCTTCAAAAAAACAACAACAACAAAATCTTCAAGTACCAAGTTACATTGGTACATTTGATTTATCTCAACTTTGTATTAATGATAAAAATGAAGTAAGTACAACATTAGATAGCAGAAGATTACGTTTAGAACCAAGAAGTCATCATTTATATCCAATTAATTGTAATCAATTAACTAATGTTAATAATAAAAAGCTACAAAATGGTGAAAGTGATGTTAATCAATCACTTCGTACAGCAACATTAGATAGAGCAACTTATCGTGGAAATTCTAAAAAAAATAATCAAGGTATTGTTGATAAATTTACAGTAGATAATAATTCAGATACAAGAAGATATCATACATTGGGAAAAACAAGTACAACTGGTGCTTATAAAACAACAATTAAAAGCCAAGAAAAAAAATATTCTTTATCAAATGGAATACAAGAAAATGTATCAACATATTCACTACTTGTTGATCCTCTAAATAAAAGATTTAACAATACATATGGTGGTCTTTCAGATACATTTTTTTGTCCGACAAATGGTGTAAATTCAGGGCTTCAAGATAACAAACCAAAACGTCCAAAAAGTACTGAGAGATTATTTGATGTTGATCATGGAATTGATTGTTGTCAAGATAATGATTTAAAAAATATTTATGAAAGCAAAGTAATATGGGAACCAAGAATAAATAATGGATTAATAAATGATGATAATAAAGTACGTAGATATGATAAAAAAAATGATGTATCAAGAGAGCCACTCTATGAAATAATAGCATTAAAAGTTGAAAAAAAAATAGATAATAAAAGAGGAAGAAGACCACATTCAGCACCAGCAATTGATGATGATGTTATTATTAAAAATGATAAAACTATTAAAAGATGTTCTCATAGAGCTAGAAAAACATTAACACCATATAAAGATGATGAAATTGTATCATTGCCAAAATTTAGAATGACACATGGTCAAAATAATCCAAAAAATATACAAGAAAATGATAATACAAATAAATTAATAATTAAAAATGATAATTTAGAAGCTACAACAATTATAACACCAGTATCTGATGAATCAAGTCCTGGTTTAGCACCACCAACATCAAAAAGATTAAGATGTGCAAGTGTTCCTGTTGAACAAATTAAAGTTGTTGTACCAAGAAGTGCTGTGTCATTACCATGTATGCCAATTCGTGATGCAAAATATTATCAAAAAGATGAAAAAAAATCTATTACACCAAAAAGTCCAACTTCATCAAGACCAAGTAGTCCAGCAACAAGTTCAGATTCTGGTAATTTAACATCAGAATGTTCTGGATGGGTTAGCAGTGGTGATACATCAAGTTCAGAACAAAAAAAAAATGGTAAAAATCAAATTAACATATTTTTCAATAAATTTACATATTTTCTTTTGACAAATACACCTTTTTTTTTTTGTAGACACAACAAGAGGAGATAAATTTAATCAACGTTTAACAAAAATTCCACCAAAAAAAGATAAAAAAAATAAATTAAAATTAAATAATAATAATAATAATAATAATGAACATTCATATGAAGAAGTTAGATTACCACCACCAAAAATGTTTCAAGATGAACCACCACCACCAGAAGCATTTCGTGATCCAGCACCAGTGCCAATGATTGATAATCCATTGTATCATGTTTATGAAACAGTTAGAAGAGCTAAAAGTCCAAAACAAAATAAAACAGCTCCATGTAGTCCACAAAGAAATCGTGATAAATATGAAAGAGATAATATATATACTAGTAGAGATTTTTGTCTTGATTGTTATCAAGAAGGTAAAGAAATTCTTCAATCAACACAAGATGATGTTATTAATTTTAAAAAATGTAAAGAAGATTTTAAAAGACAAATGAATTTTTCTGGTAAAATTTATAGGTATGTTATTATTCAATTAATCATTTAGTTTTTCTATTTAATATTAAATTTTTTAAATTTATTTATAATAGGTTTTTTGATGCAACTCACAGTGATTATTCGGGTATGGCAACAAGTCTACCATATTTTTACATAAGTGATGAATATCGTTTATTTTCACCTGAGGGTCCACATCTTATTATTTGTGTACATGGTCTTGAAGGTAATGCTGCTGATCTTAGACTTGTTAAAACTTATATGGAACTTGGTTTACCTGGTGCACATCTTGATTTTCTTATGTCTGAAAGAAACCAGGTAATTATTTTATCAACTTTAAGCTTTATAAATTGATTGATACAAGAATTTTATATTTTTAGGGAGATACATTTTCTGATTTTGACACAATGACTGATCGTTTGGTTGAAGAAATATTACATCATATTGATACATCAGGTTTAAATCCAAAAAAAGTTAGTTTTATTGGTCATTCATTGGGAAATATTATCATCAGAAGTGCATTAACTAGACCACAATTGAGACCAATTTTACCAAGATTACATACATTTTTAAGTTTAAGTGGTCCACATCTTGGTACCCTATACAATACCAGTGGCCTTGTAAATGCTGGTAAGTAAAAAAAAGTACAAATTAATATACAAAATATTATAATTAATTTGAATGATTTTAAAAAAGGTATGTGGTTTATGCAAAAATGGAAAAAATCTGGTTCATTATTGCAACTTGCAATGAAAGATTCATCAGAAGTTAGAAGATCATTTATGTTTCGTTTGAGTCAACGAAGTAATCTTCATAGATTTAAACATATTTTACTTTGTGGAAGTGCACAAGATCGTTATGTACCACTTCATTCAGCAAGAATTGAATTATGCAAAGCTGCTGTACGTGATCCAACTGATCAAGGTAATATATTATTTAAATTTATTTAACAAATGATTAAGATGATTTAATTTTTTATTGTCTTTTTAGGTTCAGCATACAGAGAAATGGTTCACAATATATTATATCCAGTAATGTCAACACCAGGTGTTAGTCTTGTTAGATATGATGTTCATCATGCACTTCCACCAACAGCCAATGCTCTCATTGGACGTGCAGCACATATTGCTGTTCTTGATTCTGAACTTTTTATTGAAAAATTTCTTCTAGTCACGGGACTCAAGTACTTCAGATAAAAATAATTTGTCTTTTTTTTTGTTTTTAAATAGAAAAAAATTATCATTAATAAAAGCACAAACTTTTTTAATATCACTGTTATTTTATTTTAATTTTTTTATTCACGTTAATCAATTTTAAAAATTATTTACATTTAAAATTACATAAATTTCGATAATGCTTCGATTCTCCGTGTTAAATAAATTCTCAAAATAAAAAAAGCTCAAATGTTACAGTTAAACAAAAGACTTTTAAAAAAAAAATAATAATAATAAATTTAAAAATATGTAAACGTGGACACACATTTTTTTCATTTTTTTTTTGTGAGTTTTATTCTATAATTTTTATTAATTTTATAGTATTTTTTTTTTGTTTATAAAGATTGTTCTGGAATAGAGAAATAATTTTATTTGCTTGGCCTAATTGAGTATACATTTGAGTGTTAATTTTTTAGGGCTGAAAAAAATTGTTTTGTAAAAAAAAATAGAACTTAATTTTATTATAGTTTTAGTCTTGCATCATACCTGACTGATTCATCAAAAAAATATTTGAAAAATATAAATAAATATATTGGAATGTAATTTTAAAAATTAATAAAAATCTTGAATGAAAAAAAATTGACCTGAAAATAATTGTCGAAAGAAAAGTTACAATGAAAAAAGTGCTTGGTTGTTTTTTGAAAAAAAAAACAAACTAAAAATGATTTGGAAATTGAAATAAAAAGATGAATTCGAGTGTAATATTAAATTAATTGAGATGATAGTTGTAACTGTCAAGTAAATATTATAAAATAATTGTACATTTATTCCAAAAAAAACTTTATGAAAAATCCCTCCAAATAGATATCAATTGCTCAGAACAATTTAGTGTGTATAATTTAGTTAATAATATCATCAAAATAATAATAAAAAATTAAGCTAATGTGTCAAGCAGTATTTGCAATTTGAATAATCCATACTTTTCAATCAAAATAAAATTTTCAAAAGGTAAAATCAACGAAGCAAAATTCTTTTTATGTTTATTAGCTTTGAGAATAATCGAACTCTTATATGATCGAAATAAAATCATCAAAAAAATATCATAGTTTGCTCAAATAAAAAAAAAAAAAAACTATCCAAATCAAACATTTTTTAAAAACGATTGTAACACAACATCGAAAAAAATTAATTTTATCTGAAAAATAAAAAAAAAAAACAACTTGTCTTAATCTCTGTGTCAAAGAGCAGTCTCTCTATGAAATAAAAATATGTGAAATAAAATTGTTTTATTAATATTGTAAAAAAATAATAATAAATATGATTTAAAAAATAATAATAATAATCGCCGAGCGATATAAATGGAAATATTATATTTAAAAAAAAATAGTAGAAATGAAATTGTGAATGAAAATCACATCGAGTATATAAAAGTCAACACCAAATTTAATAAATTAAAGAAAGTGCTGATTATTATTTAAAAAAAATATTATTAAGTTATAAATAAATTTTAGAAAAATACAAAGAAAAATATTCATTTAAAATGGAAATTAAATAACATATAAGTCATTAATAAAAATAAATAAATATTATTACTATTTACTAGATTACAAATTTTTNTGAATGAACTTTAAAAAAATTGCTTGGCTATTGGGTAATAATTATGTACACTGGTTTTATCAGAATTTATTATTTTTATTATTGTCAAATTAAACAAGTACTTTTATTTTTAATTAAAAAATAAACATTTATTTTTAGTTATTTGTATATTTTTTTTAAAACCTATTACTTATTGGCTAGATGAATATTTTGATTACAATTTATTTTTATCATAAAAGTAATTTTCAAAAGTTTAATTTCTACAATAAATTCATTTTTATTTTCTCTTAGCTGTATTAATTTTTTCTCTTAATGTTTTCTAAATTATATTACAATAATTAATACTTTATTCGTTTTTTATTATTGTAATTTGTAATGTTAAAAACTTTTTAAATTCCCGGTCAAAAAAGATGGCGGATAAAAAAAAAAAACGACACCAGCGCCGCAGATTATTAATATTGCCGTATTTTTACAGCTAATTGATATCAAAAATTGTATATTAACAAGTAATTTAGCAATAAATACAATAAAAATACCGTAATAAATACCGACACGATATCAAAAAAATAACCACTATCTCTCTTTTGATCTCTCTCTAATCTTTATTGCTCTCTATCTCGGATTTGATGCATTTTTCTCTACTGTCAATTCCGTGTTTTGTGTGCATCAAAGTGCATCATTGATAATTGTGAACGTTCAATACATGTGTGTGTTCTAATAAACTCGTTAAAAAAAAATAAAATAAACATCAAAAATTAATAATAATTATATTTAAAATAGCGGTATTGTTGCCAAGAGAGAAAATACATGAAAAATTTTTGTTTATCTGTGTAGGAAAAATATCATAACTATTTTTCACTGCCTTAGTCACCAAAAAAAAAAAAAAATATTTATTATTAATTTTTATCTTGACAAATGATATATTTTATTTTGGTAAAAATTATTTATATTATACATTCAACTTAATGATTTACGTGTTACATGAATAATTTATTATAAAAAAAAAATAAAAATAAAAATACATGTCCATGATGATCATGATGATTAACAGTTTGATAAAAAAATGAATCAAAATAAAAGTCGACACAAAAAGTGTGATAGATAATTGTTTATATATATATATATTTTTGTTCTTCTTCAATATTAATTATCAATTAAATTAGTCTTGATAATGGGAAAACAAAGTGAATCATGTTGGTGGTGCATGAAAGCATTCAAATGGGTTCCTGTGTTGTTCATACTGACCATCGTTGGTTGGTCATATTATGCATACGTGGTGCAACTTTGTTATTGTAAGTATAAAAAAATTCTTCAGGTTTACTTTATATATTTTTATTAATCAAAATAAAAACATCAACAAGATGTAGGTTACTTTAAAGCCCTTGACCTATTTAATTTTAATCTGTTGTGTTTGTTTGATCGAATGTTTTAATCAATAATTATTTTTTTTTTTACAGATACAATCGAAAGTTTTATTCAAAAAGGTTAGTTTATATTATTATTATTTATTAATAATAATTACAGTATAATTAATTATGTATTTTTATTTATTTTTCAGTATTTTATTTATTTTTTTTTCACATATTATTGGGGCTATTTCTTTGGGCTTATTGGCAGACTGTTTCAACAGATCTTACACCAATTCCTGACATGGTAAATATCAATAATGATAACAAATGTGATAAAAAATAATAATGAGTTAATTAATTTTCAGTTTAAAGTACCTGATTATGAAATGGAAAAATTACAACAAGCACCAAATGAAGATGCACAACTTGGAATACTTGAAAGACTTGCACAAGATCTTCCAATAACAAATAGAACAGTCAGAGGAGGTAATAAATATTAATAAACAATTGTTTAATTATAAATAAATAATAGATAAATAATTTTTCTTTATTATTTAATTTTTTAGCTGTACGTTTTTGTGACAAATGCCAAGTTATTAAACCAGACAGAACTCATCATTGCAGTGTTTGTCGTACTTGTGTATTAAAAATGGATCATCATTGTCCATGGGTTAATAATTGTGTTGCATTTCATAATTATAAATTTTTCATGTTATTTTTGATGTATGCATTACTTTATTGTGTATTTATTGCTGCAACAACTTTACAATATTTCATTCGTTTTTGGAGGGTTTGTTAAAATTTATTATTATTATTTAAAATTAATTTTCTAATTAAATATATTGCATATATTAATTATATAAATGAATTAACAGTCTTTTACACAGAATGAAACAGAAGGAATGGCTAAATTTCATTTACTATTTCTTTTCTTCGTTGCAATCATGTTTGCTGTCAGTTTGAATTCATTATTTTTTTACCACTGTTATCTTATTCTTCACAATCGATCGACACTTGGTATGTTATTGTTGATGGTTATTTAAATATTATTATTAATTTATAAACTAATTTATTTATTTATTTGCAGAGGCATTCAGACCACCAATGTTTCGAATGGGCAAAGATAAAGATGGATTTAGCATTGGTAAATACAATAACTTTCAAGAAGTATTTGGTGACAATAGAAGACTTTGGTGTCTTCCAATATTTACCAGGTAAATTATTATACAATTATTTATAACAATTATTATTGCTTTATGAGGAAAACAAAAGGAACTTGAACCAATTGCACAATACCAATTCATGCCATCATCTAATTAATCATTTTTTTTTCCATTTTTTTTTCATGCTTGTTTAATTATTTAAAAAAAATTAGTAATAATTATTATTATTTATTAATTTTGCATAAGCTTTTTATATTTTTTTTTATTGTGCACTTGTGTCTTTTCTATCTCAAATATTTTTTTCGTTAATTTCGAATTTCTAACTCATTTTTTTTTAAACTAAATTAATTAATTTTTTGTTTTTTTATTTAATATATTAATTAGTTTTTTACTTTTTTCTACTAAAAATATTTTTTTACTCAATTTTTTTGTTTTTTTTTTGATTTATTATTAGTCAATGAGGGTAATTTATATTTTAAATATTTATAAATTAACTGAGGGGGGATTTCGTTTTTTGAAAAAAAAAAAAAAAAATAT